>VYXC01001683.1:751133-812039 GCA_013397175.1 Platysteira castanea | reverse complement strand
CGGGCCCGGCGGGGGGGGCGGCCGCAGCAGCGCCGCATCCCGGGGACGGCCCGGGGGCGGCCAATTCCTCCAGCGGCTGCTGCCGGTGCCGGTGCCGCTGCCCGCGGTGACGGTGAAAGCGCTCCCGCTGCTCCCGGTGCTTCCCTCCGCACCGGCCGCGCTCCGCTCCCGCCGCCGCCGCGCACTGCGCATGCGCGGGGATTGGGGCGCAGGCAGTGCCGCCCACTTCGTATTGCGCATGCGCAGTAGCTCCGCACCCCGGCACCGCTTCGGCGGGGGGCGAGCTCCCGACAGCCCCTGGGGGCGATGCGCGCGCTGATTGGCTGCGGGAGCAGCGTGTGTGTGTTTGAAACGCCGCAACGGTCGCTAGGACGCGCGCGCTGCGGGGGCGCGATCTGGGGCGTGGCCTGGTAGAGGGTCCGGGTTCGAGTCCCACCCTGGCCACAAACCCAGCGCGGGCTCGTCCGGGACCTCTTTGCATCTTACTGGGGAAAAGGTTTTGCAACCTTCTTCAGGCTTTCCCAGGTTCTCCCCAGGCTTCCCTAGCTGCTGAAGCACATAGAAGGGCTTTGATTGTAATAAGAGTCTGCACAGCTTTCAGAAATCTGGCCTAAAGCTCGTTATGAGACATATGATTCTAGTTCTTGACTGTATTCAAGTTTGGGACTGACCTTGGCAAATCCACTCTGAGTGATCAAAGCATCAAAGTTTGTGCTTACTTTACAGTATTTTTCTACAATAACAGTTGCACCACACATATTTGTCTCTTACATGCCGGGGGCTTCAGGATCGTTCCCAGCACCAAATTTAAAAAGGTCTTCATTTTCTCCTGGGATAAAAAATTTCTTTTGCCAGAGTGCTAGATGCTGAAACGGTGAAGATAGAAAAGCCAGGATTTTTCAACATTTCAACTACCTGTATTGGGAATATGGCTGGATGAATTATTCTCTTACTTTAAAATAGTTGAAGGTAGACGCCTCTAGAAAACCCATTAGAACTCTTGTTTCTGTAGCTTAATATTTATTATGGCACCTCCTTGCATTTTTTGTTAGTCAAGACTGACTTGAGCATATTCCATTTTTCTATGTTCAGGAACTCTGTGTCTCATCAACTGTTGTTAATGCTTACATTTCTTTCACTGAACTGATACTATTAATGAAGAACTTTGTGCTGAGATGCACAAAGATGCATGAAGATGGGTTAAAAGACCCACAAGATGACATTTTAAATACTTACAGGATTTTTGATATGTATTTATATTGAAAAACCCAGAGAAAATTTCCTTATTTTGTATTACCGGAGAGGAAAAGTACCTTTCACAGTCCTGCGCCCCTGCTTACACTATGGCCTATCACAGCCAGTAATGACACCCTTCTGTGAGTTGATACAGAATTGCCATCTCCTGCAAAGACTGAGAACGTAAATATCTAAATATTTTTGCTTAATTTCTAATAATTATGACTAGTCTGATTCACTGGAAATTTAGGATCTGTAGCTGTGAAATGAATATACTGTTAATCACCTTTCACTGCTGCCATCTCTAAAAGCAACACTACATTTTTACAGAACCTGCATCATTCTCCTTGTCTGGTGCTTTAGCATGAGCATTTCACAGCTTGGAGTACCTTCCATACCTTCATTTTCCATGGCTAGAATTGCCTAAAAGGCAATTCAGACCACAGTTCCTAGCAAAACTTCTAGCCCTGAATGGAAATCTACTCACAAATATGCTGGTTCCCTTAACACAAAAGCCACCTGCAGGATCTGACTACAGCACCAAACTATGTGTATTTTGCTATTTATTTTTATTGTGGAGGTATTATATTATGTCCTTGCCATTAAGGGTAGCAAATGGCTTCTAATGCCATGTATTGGGATACCGTTAAGGAAAAAGTCAACAATATCCAAAATGTGTCTGAGAGCTCAAAAACATCTGCTCCATGTCCTCAAATTTTCCAGTGCCAGGCACATCATCCTACTGTCTGACCAGGATTTACTGTAGGCAAGAGAACTTTAATGGGAATATATGTACAAAGGAAAGTGGGAACTGTCAGGGTGACTGTCAAATGGGCTGAGGAGGGTAATGAAGCAAAACGGTGCCTGTGGGAGAGTTGTGTTGTGGAACAGAATGATGGAAATGAGGAAATCACAAGTTGTTGAGTTAGATTAACAGCACCCTGGCAAGATGGATTAAGAAAGGAGAGAACATGTTAAACAGAGCCTTGGTAGGACACAGGCGAAGGATGAATATTCATAGTGGAGCAACAGAGACTGAAAGAATGAGATATGTGGGTCTAGTGATACAGAGGAACTGGTGGGCATGAAGTGGGTGATGATGTGGGAGGTATTTGATAGTCTCAGGGAAATACTCCCGTGGGTGAAATAAACACAGCCACAGTTACAAAATGCCATCACCCTCAGATAAATTAGTAAGCATGGGGCTCATGAAAAAAGCTTTTATCTCTCTATAATCTACCTTCTTTCTCTGGTTATTTCTGTTCCTAAAGACTACCTGAAAGTCTCACTATAAACAGATGAAGAGATGGAGCAGCTCACTTATGAGGAAAGGCTGAGACAGTTGGGATTGTTCAGCCTGGAGAAGAGAAGCTTCAGGGTGAGCTAATTGTGGCTTTCTGGTACCTGAAGGAAAGGTCAAAGAAAGATGGAGAGAGATTTACAAGGGCCTGGATTGACAGGAGAAGCAGGAGTGGCTTCAAATCAAAAGGGAGTAGGGTTAGATTGGATATTAGGAGTAAGTCTGCCCCTGTGAGGGTGGGGAGGCCCTGGCACACAGTGCCCAGAGAAGCTGTGGCTGCCCCATCCCTGGAAGTGTTCCAGGCCAGGTTGGATGGGGCAGCCTGAGATAGTGGAAGGTGTCCCTGCCCATGGCAGGGGTGTGGATAAAGATGGTTTTTAAGGTCCCTTCCAATTCAAACCATTCCATGATTCAATGGTTAATGCCCTGCTAAGGCAAACCACAGATTCCCCACTTCATCCCAAGAGTTAGGAGCCTCAGCACTGTCCACCAGCCAGTGTGGCATTGGCCTTCCAACCTATTTCACCACAACCTCCTCTAGGTAGAAACCAGGGCCACATGTAGCTATTAAAGTATTTTGAAAATGTTTGGTCTTATTCATTATACTTGAAGTTGTCTGGGCCTGCACAGAACCATATTCTGCTATTTCTGCGAGCAACAACAGCTCGGTATGAACTCAGAGGCGATATTTTCGCTATTTAGTGATTAGCGCTGCCGCCCTTGGCGACAGAGCTCTGGAGAACACACTTCGGACACCTAAAACCTGCCAGAGCTGTGCCCGAGCGGCCGCAGCTGGAACGCTGCGCCTGCGCCCTGCGGCCGGGCCCGCCTGCGCTGGGGCCGGGCCGGGAGAGCGGCCCTGGGCCCGCGGGGGCTGCAAGAATCAGCAGGAACAGCGGGGACGGGCCGCCGCCGGAGCCCCGGCATGCGGCTTCGCTGCTGGGGCCGCCCCCCCGCCCGGGGGTTCGACAAGGCCGGGGCAACGGCGGCCTGAGGCCGCGAATGGGCGGAGCGGGAGGAGCCGGAGCCGCCGCCGCCGCCGCGATGGCTCAGGAGAAGATGGAGCTGGACCTGGAGCTGCCGCCGGGGAGCGCCGCGGCCCCGGGCGACGGCGGCGGCCTGAGGCGGTCGAACAGCGCCCCGCTCATCCATGGGCTCAGGTGAGGGGCCCAGGGGGTTCCGGGGATGCTCCGCAGCGCCATGGGGAAAAGTGGGTTCCTGAGCGCTATCCCAGGCGGGGAGGGATTTAGGGAACATATCAACCTGTGGAGGAGTACGAGGAAGCCTAGGGAGACGTGCTTTGGTTTTACCGAAATGCTTTGTTTTCACCAAGGTCTGCTGCGTGTTGCAGAGAAACACCGTCCGCAACGTCAGAGTTGTGGCTGTTCTTGTACATGGAATAACAATCGCGATGATTTCTGTAATGGATCAAGTCTGAACAAAATTAATCACTGCTCTGTGTATGATTACAACAGTGAATGCCTTTGGAACAATCAGGCAAATTTGGTAGGAAGGTCATTTCACGGGACCTTGACATAAGTTTTACATTTAGTATAAAACAGTGTGTCAGGTGTCCAGGAATTTTTCTGGATGATAGTAGTTTTTGTAGTATGCATTACTGGGAGAAATACAGTATGTTGTGTAGACAGTTGTGCTTGGATATTGCCACCAGCCTGTGGCAGGTCTGTTTCCAGAAGGGTTAGATGTTTGCTGGGTCTGGCTATCTTCAGCTGACAGGACAGAAAGTGGCAGGGACAGGTGATAGTTTTCAGACAGGTAGGGTTTCTTGTACAGTTTTCTTTGGGTAAGTTTATAATCCAAAGTGCTGTTTCATGTCTCCTCTGGGCTGTTGAGGAGTTGGGAGATGCTCCATCTGCTACGTGATGTGGCTTCCACTCAACTGTAAGGTGGTCCACGTGCTGTTGTTAGTTGTGTGTCTGCAGTTTCAGAGAGCATATTGACAACAAATTTCATAAAATGTAGTATATTACATGATAAGTACTTCCTGGTGGTTTGGGTTTTTTTCCCTTTCTGTTTTGGTAAGGAGCTGGATATCAAGTGATGAACAAATCTCACATACTTCTTTTACCAAAATGGTTAACAGTGCCTGACAGATCAGAAGAAATGCTACTTCTTGCCTATTCCATCATGATTTAATGTTAAGTGAATGTAATTGTGATTCTTTTATATAATCACAATGAAACAATTCCCATTTTACATTTTGATGCAGTGTGGAAGAGTTGTGTATGGTAGCTCTCCCTTGGGAGGTTTCTGAGCAGGTAAACTAAATGTGTAACTGAGACACGACGTTTTTAGAATCTCAGCCTTTTGTAAGCTGTAAATTGTAAGACCCTTGACTATTAAAAAAAAAACCCAAACAAATTACTTAGTTCAGGGTTTGGGCAGGTAGAAGGGTGAGCCTGAGCTCTTGCCTTGACACTGTGCATACACTATGGATTAGGTGTTCACACAAATAAAACTGAAATGCCGTTGAACTAATTTGAGGTGGTTGCAGTGGTTTGCCTTTTAGTTGGAATTTTCCACCAGAATACTGTTTTTGCAAGATTGCAGCTCTTGGCAAGAAACTTTAGTTTTTCCCAGAATGGCTTTGTTGGGTAAACTGAAACAAAAGCTCTTGCTCTCACACAGCTTGCTTTTTCTCCTCTACCTCCTGTTTTGACTTCTTCATTAACAGATTTAGTAAGGAACTTGGAAAATGAGTTGCTGTAGATCCAGAGAACAGTTATAAGTGGAATGTTTTAGATCACAAAAGTTATCTTTCACAGAACTTGTAACTCTTGTTTTTGTGCCAAATGAAATCGATTTTTAATGGGAACTGTCATTTTCTGTGAAAAGTAGGTCTGAGATATGACCAGTTCTGGTGGTTTTGCAAGGGAGATTAAAGGCAGGATTATTTGTAGGGTTTTTTTCTCTCCGTTTCTGCTAGTTAGAACTGAGTGTTTGACTCAGGCTGTGGTAATGTGGGGCAGAATTGTTCCACCCTGTTTTCTTGACTCAGACCCTGGATTTCAAGATGTGCTGTTTGTCTTGTGTTTGCATGCCAACCAGTACACTTAAACTGAAAAGAATTGTAGCTGTTGGCCTCAGCCAAAACTCATCTCTAAACATCATGTCATGGATCCCTTAAATTTCTCCTGTTCCACTTCTGTCAAATGGCACCTGTTTGATCTCTCATGGGTGTGAGCTGAGTGAAACTTCTTGGAAAATTGTAAATTATGTCTGGTCCTATGTACTTGACATTTTGGAGAAGGAAAGTCTATGCGTTTTTATTGGCAGAAAGTACAGTGCTTATGCCAATTGCTGTTGGCTTTTATTTCACAGTATAGGCTTTATTTGTTTTTTGTTTACAGCTACATAAAAGCTGTCTAACACTTATGTGTCTAACTGGTGTGTTTTAAACTGGAGGATTCTGACAATGGTGTGTCATTAAAAAGCGGTAGGATTATCAGTCCTTACAACAAGGTAGTGCAGTTGGTCAGGTTGGTTTTAAAGAAATTGTATTTTTGGGGGGCTTTTGTTCATCACAGCAGCTGAAACAAAAAGATACAATGTGATTTCTTGTAATTTGAATCTAATTACAGTCTTACATTTGGGTTTATTCACCTCTGCAGTTCCTCACTGATTTTTGGGCATGGGGATTGTAGGGTTGTGGCTTAAAATTTTTCTTCTAGCGACCATAAAATTTAGTTTATTTCTGCAGTTGCATTCATTAAGTGCTGATCACTGGCTGTTGATAACACTGGTGATGACATGACCAGAAAAACTTGCATTAGGAATCAATAGAACTAAAGTTGCCTTGAGGAAGTTCATTTTGTGTCAAGTAAGTAATCCTATACCATTTAAATGGACATGCTGCTGTGCAGCATTAAAAACTGAGTTTACTGTAGGTTTAATTTAACCTTTTCTGGAAAAATGTTCAGAAGATATTAAATGTTTGTAGTGATAAGATTTATCAAGATGCTCTATTTTTAAATTTTGTTTTATCTGTGGGATCGAACCTAGTTTCAGTTACTGCTTACAAGCTATTTATACATTTGTTCTGTTGAATGACATTTGAAGCAATATACAAGCAGCAGCCATTCCAAACATAATAAATCCCCATAGTCCAAACAGTTCTTCAATTGTTCTGAAGACACAAAATGATAAATTGAAATCATTAGTTGAAGTAGCTGGGAATTGGTGGATGAACAAGTTGATTTGCACTCTCAGCCAACAAGCTAAAAGAGTTCTTACCTACCTGTCTTGGGAGTGCTTTGTCTCAACAGGAGAGCTGTCATAGCATTTGAAACTGAGATTATATGAAGAGGTGCTTTTTGCTAGGAAGGAAATGGCTTTTGCATTTGACAAGTGTTTCTTTTCCACAGCGATAACTCACAGGTGTTCCAGGCCAGCATCTTACGCACCCGCAGGAACAGCACCACGGTCATGAATCGGCACAGCCTGGTAAGAAAACTCCTACACCAACCCCACCAGGTGCCAAGCAGGAGTGTGCAAACAGGAATAAATAAAATTAGATTATAGTCTGTGAAACTAATACCACATTGCTTTCAGAAACAAGGCACTAGACTGTGACATTAATATGCTGTAGCTATAATGAAATGTTACTTATAGACCATTTGGCTTGGAGAATGCTTGTATTTCATTGTGATCATAACTTTGCTTATAAAATAGATGTTCCAAGATAGACTAAGAAAGGTAGTTTGCTAAGAAAACTAATTACATGGCTGTACTATTGACAGTAATCAATGTCTTAAATGATTTCTTATGATAAAGAAAAAATGCGCAGACAAATACTTCAGCAAAGGTTGCATCTGTAACAGAACCAGAATATTTCTGTACAAGAAAGATTGATGGAAAAGCCTTTCTCCTGCTGGGATGAAAAAACTGAAAGAAAGTGTTATGGTCAAGATTTCTTAAACAAATCTCTTTCTTCATATTTTTAGGGAGGCAGCTTAGTTTAAATCTGTTTGTGTTTATGGTCAGGCAAAAGGAGAAAAAAACAAGAGCAAAAGTTAAGTTTATTGTGTTTACTCCTGAAGATTCTCAGTTGTTGGGCTAAAAAGATGCTAATTCCGGGTGCCTTGCCCAGAACTTGCTGGGAAGCAGGAGCTAATTCACTGATGGGCTGCTCTTCTGCCTGCCTGCCCCTCATAAATGTTGCAGTCTTCTGAGCTTTACTAGTGCTCCTGTATCATGGCATGATGTTCCTAACCCTTCCCCTCACACTAATGTTATTGAAAAGTGTCCTTCTTCTTCACTCCCAGCTGACCAGGTGCTGACAAAATACATGAAATTTTACTTACACTAAAAATCAAGTCCCCCACTGACTGCTAGATCAGTGTCTTGTCTACTTTGAAATGCGCCTTTGAGTTACGATCTGGTTTATGGTTCTGTTGAAGGTGGCAGGGAGGATGGAATTGGAAAGGTTCTTAGAGACTCTCATCCTTCTGTGGTCTTAAACCAGGATCACCCACAGATAAATAGTTTTGTGATAAGAATTAAACTTTCAGCATCAAGAACCCTAAGCAACCTTCCCTGGTATTCTTCCTATAGAAAAGAAGTACATTTAGTTTTATGATGTTAGAGATATTCTAAGGAATGAGATCACATCTACTTTGGTAAATTACATTTTTACATAAGACAGTGATAAAGTGTACTTCAAAAGCCACTTCTTTGTATTTAAGAAAACGAATCCAAGTTTTACTGCAGTGTAATCTGTAAGAAGGTTAAAAGATTCAGTAAGTGACTGAAACTTCTTTATTTTAGTATTGCAAGTACATCTTAAGTTTTATGTTTTGTTAAACTTCAGGGGAAAAAAGTTGATTAGTGTTTGTCTAATCTGTGTGGTGTTCCCTGTCATGGGAACAATGGGAGTTGCTAAAATCTCTGATAGCTGGAGGTCATACTCCATCAATTCCATCTTCAGTGCTGTCTCGGTTGCTCAGCTGAATTCCACAATCTGTTTTTGGAGTAGCTTGTCCAAGTCTCAGACTTCAGCTGGTTTATGATGATGACTGCGAGAGCAGAGGTGCCATTTGGGCTGGGGCTTGATCCGCAGTTTTCTAATGCTCCACGTAATTGCCAAGGAAGGGTCAGCCAGGCTCAGTATCTGCTGTTTATTTCCTTCCAGAAGATACCGGTGAGTAAATGTTTCGGTGGTTTTTTGTTTTGTTTTACATGGCTGGGGTTTTTGTGTTGTTGATAAATTTTTTCTAATTTTTTTTTTTTTTTTTTTTTTTTTTTTTAAGAGCTGGGTAATTTCCCTGCTGGGTTCAGTGTGGCCCCACACGTGGCTGTCCTGGCAGGAGGCAGAGGGCACTGCAGGGCAGGGCAGAGGCACTGGGGCAGTCCCTGCTCACTTGGGCAGTGGCTCCTGGCAGCCTGGTTCTGCTGAAACTTTACCTGCTCTGGAACACAGTATCTAACACACTGGAGTAGGGGGGAAGGTGTTTCTCTTCCCTGTGGTAGTCTAATAGTTCAAAATGTTTTTATTAAGCTTTGTGCTTTCTTAAAATATCAGGGATTTGAGTAGCTTAATTTTAATAAATGTTTGTTTAGCAGTATCCTTTGAAAGTTACAGAGGTTTCTTTTCACAAGAATTAAATCAAAGGATGCAAACAGCAAAAGTGAGTTTTACTCACTGACAAAGCAAGGATGATGACTTGTTGGAACAAGATATAGAATCCTCAGAGCTGTGTTAGTGCATCAGACCCTGCAGAGGAGCACTTAATTGTGGTTTTATATTGTTTTATACTGCAAGCCACTGTTTTTGTACATGTTCTATTAATGTCAAAACTTAAAGTATGTGGATCACAGTCATAAAATTAGAATATAATGAGTGGAACAAATGCATTTCTACTATGGAATGACAGAGTGAATAGGCAGGAATGCACTATTGTCCAAATCCTTTTCTCTCTGTGACGATCAAGGTCAACTCAAGGTCTGCATTGGCTGGTGCAGCTTGGAGGAATTTGTATTAGGTGCACAGGATTTTTGGGAACCCAGTATAATAGTAAAGCTGATCTAAACTGGACTTTAAAAGTAGCAAATCAAGATATTACAGCTGTTAGACTTTAGTCTATATATTACAATGACTAAATTCTGGCACAAACGTTAGTCATCCTCTGTGTGAGCCTGATAGGCTGTATTCTTTTGTGAGAAGAAGGGTGTGATGTTTTCATGTTTGTTTTTTTATAAGGAGGATTCTGGATGTATGAAGCATTAATAGTCTGTGTTAACTTACCCTG
Organism: Platysteira castanea; assembly: GCA_013397175.1. Classification (NCBI taxonomy): domain Eukaryota; kingdom Metazoa; phylum Chordata; class Aves; order Passeriformes; genus Platysteira; species Platysteira castanea. The sequence continues at coordinate 802,235 of VYXC01001683.1, read as the reverse complement.
TCGGGCAGCAAAATCTTTGTATTCTCCATGGCACTGATTAGAAGATGATGCAGTAACAGTTAACAGAATGTTTGTTAGTTCTCCAGCTTCAGCATGATGAAGAGCTCTAGTAATGTTTTGTGAAGCAGATGAAGCCTTATGATGAATGCAGTATAAAAACACCAATAGTAATGCAAACCTAGCTTGCTGAACACATCCATTTTAGAAGGATACCTAATTTTTTGGAAGGATTGTCATCTTACAGAGAAGTTAAACCTCTATTCAAGGCTTCAGCTTAGAATTTTTGTTCCCTGAATGGCTATGAAATAAATCAACTGACGGTTGACAATGTGAGGGATGGGAAATGTATGAAAGAAAATTATATTTTGAGAAAATAATCACTTTAAATTACTCGGTTTTGGGTATGCAGTTTTAGATCATAGCATTCCACTGAGATCGTGGTGCAAATCTGTCAACATTAACAGAAGACCATTTTTAGTGACGTCTTCTCTGATTTCACCCAAATCGGTGAAGCTCTTGAGAAACCATAAAGAAAGTGTTTAACTCTTTGTTAGCCTTCTAATAGCTGATTTTTTTCACCTGTCAAAGTACTCATTTGTAGGAAGACAACAATCCAGGAACCTTTTTGTGTTGTTTTGGCTTTGTATTTTTAAAGGATCTATTATGGAGCTTTCTGGATCACTTAAATGAAAATAAATATACTGAATCACGTAAAGGAAAATATTTATGTCAACATATTATATACTAGGGGTGAGAGTGTGCTAGTGAAGAGCAGCTCCATTCTGTGGGGAAGGCTGTCAGTTCTAGTTGCTTGGAAATGGCATGGAAGCTAGACTGATACAAATTAGCATCTGTGAGGTTACAAAGCAGTATAATGTGGAAATACATATTAACATGCTCTTGCAAGTAAGTGATGTAGTTTATATATACACTGAGAATGTTAAGTGATTTGGGGTTTTTTTAAATTACTTTTTTTTTTAGTTTGCGGCAGCACTACTTTACTAACATTCATGTGGCATCTTTCCCTTCCTTCTGCTGTACTTTCAATTGTATGTGACTTTGTTTTGCAGTTTGTGCCATCATCTCCTATCCGTATTCCTAGCAGCCGTCTTCATCAAATCAAACAAGTAAGCACAGATTCCTCTAAATGAGTTTTTTATAGGTGGCTGGGGTTTTTTTCAGTTGATATGTAATGTCCTTCAACTGGCTGTAGATTTTATTTTCAAACTGCCTGCCCAGTTCCACGTTTCATGAAGCAAAATGCATCTTACAGCAAGGAGAAGATTTAACCAGAGAGAGAATTCTTAAAATGGACATTTTAGAAAGGAAACCTTTCATGTAAACCCTTAGGGTTAAATTTCACCAAGTTTTTGGCAGCAGTGCCAGCATAAATATTCGGGGCCAATAACAAAGTGTTCCTTAACTTGTGTTGTGTTGGTGCAAGACTTTTGTGCAGCCAGAAAATGAGCAGGATAAGGAAGCACTCTGGCTGAAAAATAGTCTGTACTCTTCTGGCTGGGCTATTTTTCATCTGTATAATTTTCTTATCCAGATCCCTGTACTTATGCTGTCACAGCACGAATGGAGGGGGAAGGGCACCAGAGCAAACAGTCGGGAAGGGGGGTGGTGTGGGGAATATCTGAGCAGGCTCAAATAGCTCTGCTCCAGCCAGCACACCACAAGCTGAAGACTCCAGCTTTAAAATCAACAAGCTCAGACTCTTGTGTCTCCTTCATTTTATATCTCTACTTTTTGACAGTAGAATGGTTATAAAATTGGCTTGCAGATGCTTAATTTTTTTTAAATTTTGTTTTTTAGCTGGCTAGTTTTCAATGGATAGGCTTGATTTTTACAGGATCAAAAGTTGAGAAAACGATTTAATGCTTCAGACAGAATTTTTAGGGTATGGTGCCTGGGTGGGGGAATGCACTTCTGCTTCCCACCTCAGTTATTTAAGGTAGTTGTGCAGTAATCCTGAAGAAAATAAGTTCTTGCTTTCATTCTGTAAATGATCTACTGGCTTAAATAGACTCTAAAGCACTTGGGTCAGTTCTACATCTCTTTTTATCAACATAAAAAGGCTTAGGATTAATATGTAAATATCGTAGAATCATAAATCATTTTGGGTTGAAAGGGACCTTTAAAGGTCATCTGGTCCAATGCCCCTGCAGGGAGCAGGGAGATATAGTGAGAAATATGCTGAGAGCAAAGGAGTGAACTGTTGTGGCTCTGCTTTATTACATGAAGTAAAATTTGATGATTCAGTCTTCTGGAAAATGCTTCTGCATTCATGTTTGTGCCACCCATTTATTAAAGCAGAAAGTGTAACTTCCTAATTTGTGTTTGAGCATTAGATTCACTAGTTGGAATTAATTCCATGTCCTGTATACTCACTGAGAACCTGTGTGATTTACTTCTGATTTCTTTCAAATCTGAGCAAATTATCACACAGGTGAAGTAGATTAGACTCTTCCTACTTATAATGAGGATTGTGAAGATGTTTAGTTGAACTTTTACTCCTGAACTAGGGAATCTGCTCATTCAGTGAAAAGGCTGGGTAGCATTCAGGTAATTTTAAGGAATGGTGTCTGCCTACGAAGAGATTGAGTCATGTTTGTCCTTGGTGTTAATGTTTAGTTTAATTTTACATATTTGATCCATTTTAATAATATTTTATGGAGGTTTTTTTAGAAAAAACCTCACTGAATCCTGAATTCGTTGTGTGCAATGCAGTGTATTGCAAATGAGATGCTGGCAAGCATCTCGGTAGTCAGTAATCCATAGAGTAAGGTAAGAATCCAGCCATGTTTTTGAGGTTTATCTGTACAAGTGCCCCCTTTGTAAAATGATATTACTCAAGACTGCATAAAGACGCTCTGGCATGTGCAGAATTTCTGGTTCATAGTATCATTATTCAGTTTTGTCTCTTGATTAGTAATGAAAATAAAGCTGCTTGGGAAACAACCAGCTCACATAAGCACTCTTTACTTGATGGTCTTTCTTGCTGCATCTCTTTCTCATCCTCTCCTCCTTACTCCTTCTCATGGAGTGAGAACTTGAGGTTATTGTTGTTTAACCGAGTAGAATTAAATTTTTCACATGCCAAATTGAAGCGAAACCACAGCTTTTCTGATTTGCTGGATAAAAGTACTTTTTTTTTTTTTGACCTTACTTTTTCATGTGCTAATCTTTTAGGAAGAAGGAATGAATTTGCTGAACAGGGAAACCGTCCGTGAAAGGTGAGCATTAAGGCAAAGTAGAACAGTCACTGCAGCCGTCTGTGGGCCTGGGACAATACATTTCTTTTCTTCTTTATAGAGAAGTGCAAGTAGCAATGCAGATGAGCCACTCATGGGAGGAGAGCTTGAGCCTGGTAATGCATTCATGCTTTAATTTGTATTTCTATCATCAGTATCAGGACTCTAGAAACTCTCTCATGTCAACATTTCCTTTGATAATTTGACCTACAATTAAGGTATTAATATATCACTGCTTTTGATCAGCAATTTTTCACACTAACAAGGAATAGAATTATCAGTTGTTCAAGGTACATTTGGGTTCCTTGGGCTACTATGTCAAAAGGAAATTGCATGGATGTCTGCCTGTTCAAATTTTCTTCCATGTTCTGATACTCTCCATGTAATGTTTAAGTTGTTGTTTTTTTTTTTTTGGTTAAGCATAAGCTCATAAATGGCTGCCTAAAAATTGTTGATATATGGAGAATAACTTTAGAATTTCACACCAAACATCGTTTTCTTGTTAAGGTACCTGCTCATAAGATTAATTGTGTGTACTGTTTTACAGAGTGACAATGATTTTGAAAAATCACTATCACCAAAACAAGTAGACTTTGTTCCGGTTTCTCCAGCCCCTTCACCTACACGAGGAATAGGGAAGGTGAGCAAAATGTGATAATAATGTTTTTTTCTTAAGTAGAGCTAAATAAATTCAACTAAATTAGTAACAAAGGTAAAGCCACCTGCTTCGTTCTACCTCAGCTGCAAACAAGAAACTAGGGATTAAATAAAACCCCCTAAAACCCCAAACCAGAAAATACCAGCTGCTCATCTTGTGGATGTGAATTTCTGTGGTGTGTTCAGCTGTTATGCTGTGGTTAATAAAAAACAAATAAGTTTGTTTAACCAGAGTAAAGTGAAATAAATCTGCATGAAAATGGAATCTGTCCAATTTTAATTTTTTTTTTCTCAGTAGCAAAAAGTGATGTCAGTATACCCAGTGACTGCTTGCTGAAACTGATACTGGGTAGGTTATTTCTCTGCAGTTAAGTTAAGTGTCAACTGTTACTACATGGGAGTGATACAGTATTTACAATAACACAAACTCTTTTCCTCTCAGCAATGTTTCTCACCATCTTTGCAAAGTCTGGTGAGCAGCAGTGGGTTGCCTCCAAGTCCCAGCCCAAGTCCAACAAGGAGATTTTCAAGGTAAAGTCACCAGATCATATCAGTGATAGAAAATTGGCATAGCTTGTTCACAGTAGGCATTTGAAATACCAGAATTAGTTATATCCATAATTGGTTCCTGAGCACAAACACAGCTTCATATGCTCATGTAGACTTTAGATTTTACAGTGATGTAAAACATTTGTCAAAAACCTCATGTCATAACATTGGGAAATTGAGTGCATTGTGGCATCTGTCTTCCCAATGTAGTCTCTGTATTGCTCTCATTCACATCTTTAGTAATTGAACACTGAGGGGAAGAAAACACAAACAGATTTAGGGTTTTTTTAGCCTTTGAGTGATGTGGGCATACGATTAAATTTTACTAGGCCCTCACTCTTCAGCAAAGCACTGCCTATCAGCTGAGATGTAGTCAGTGCCTGGATGTGATCTTTTAGACTGCCCCAGCTGTGAAATAATGTAATTAAACTTTTCCTGCTCAGTTCTGTGCTTCCTGGCCTATCTTCAGAGGGAAGAAAAAAAAGGACTTGTTTTGGATAAGCTGTTTTAATGCCTATTTTCTTAGTAGTTTCCACCTAGTAAGTTTGTTTTCTAAGTATCTTTTGATTCTTTTTTCAACCTTTCTCTTTTAATGGTGATCTCAGTGCAGCATTTGTTTTCATTTAGCAGGAGAAGCCTGAGCCCAATTAACTGTATTCGGCCAAGTGTTCTTGGATCAATCAAAAGAAAAGGTAGAGTATTTAGATTTGGCTAATACAATAGGCCAGCTTGTTAGTCACATTGGTATAGCTTTCTTCATAATTCTGTCCAGTTGGCTCATACTTCAAAAAGTGACTAGAAATAGAACATATAACACGTAATAAAACAGACATATAATTAAATTAGATTTCACTATTCCATAAAGCTTTTAATTCCATAATGCTAATAATTGTTTTGTTCTAATTCCTCCCCATTGCAGTGGTCATATAGATATGATAAAAATGTGATGTAACCTGCTTAACAAAACAATAAATACAACTATTGGTATATTTAACTTAAACAGAAAACTTTGAAAGTCCTGGTTAACTGAAGCACACAGGTACTGTACATTTAAAATAACTCTTCAAAACCCAGAGCTGATGCCCAGGCCTGGTAGGCACCTTACAGATTTATTAGGGAATGATTCTCTGTCTTTCTGCATTTTTCTTCAAGCTTAAGTCCTGGAAATTTTATTGCACCTATTTTTATATCTTCAAGCTTCACCTTTGTTACAAAGCACCGCTGGCTCTGAGACAACTTTTAAAACGCTTTCATCTGAGTTCCGTCATAGCTTATTTAAGCATGTATCTATCCTCTCTTCTTCTACAGTGTTTGGAAATCTAAGTCAATAGAAATGTTTTGTGATAATTCTGGAGCTTGTTCTTTTTCCTTGTTTTCAGCTTCTCTGCTCTGGTGGAGCTGGTCAGTGAACTGATAGCTGGATAAACTGAAACAAAAGGATTATTCTTCACTACTGAAGTATAAATATCTGATATCTAAGCCTGAGTTAATAACTCACTAAACTGTACTGAACCTTGGACAAAGTGGTTCCAGGAAATAGACAGTCTTTAAAATTTCAGCATCTAAATTCTATGCTCTACATATGGAGTAATCTATTATAAGTTTGAACCTCTATTCTGTTTGCTCTGTAGAAGTACTTTGAAAGTGGCTTTTAGTTTAAATGAGTAGTAATTTTTATAACTCATTATCTCTTCCCAAAGGTGTGACAGAGATGGAAGATCACCCAAAAAGATTATTCCAAGGATCCACCAACATGCTAACCCCCGAGGCTGCACATCAGGCGGACCTTGGGGCATGGTAAACGCTCTGCTGTTTATTGTCCCTTTCAGCAGAAGCATTACAAATTTTTTTTTTCCAGCAGTGATTATGCTTGAAGTTTTTTGTGCTTGCTTTTTGTCTTTTTTTAATAGAGGTATGTCATAATGTCACAGCACTGAAATTATCACAGTAAACAGGCAGCAGTGTTCACTACAATTCTGCAGTTTCTAGGCCTGACTGATAACTGCTTCACCTATATGGGAGTTGAGCATGTTTAGGAAAAGACACCTCCTGGATGCTAGCTTTTGGAGTGTGATTCAAATTGCAGTCGAATGTGAATGCTGATGCTTTTGCAGTGAATTGGGTTTTGCTTTTTTGCCCTTGCTCTTAGTCACAGAGGAACATGAGTCTGTCAGAGGAGCTGGGAGGAGATAAAAAGTACTTTGTTCAAAATTATAGTGATTGGTAATAGCAAGGGATTTTGATCTAGTGTTTTAGTCTAAAGGTTAATCATACATAGGGTGTGCCCACACAAATGTCAAGGGTTGTTCACAGTATTTCTGTCTTTTTACCACTCAGCTGATGTACAAGTCATGCACAAGATTTGAGCAGCAATAGCAAAATAGATGTTTTAAAGGTACTTTAAAAACATATCTTTTTTGCACACCCTGTTTACAGTAGGGATAGCAGCGTGGGTTCAATTGCTGCATCTTGGTGTAGGAGATGGTAATTTTAAAAAAATCACTTTGCTGCTATCACTGATGATAGATCAGCTATAGTTACAAATTTGTATCCTGTGAAATACGTAGTACAATGGAGGATGGACAATTTATCATTGGCTCCTGGCAAAAAGGCCTCTGGCTGCTGTGCTGGCCCAGGGCTTTGAGGATGGAGTAAAGCTGGCAGTGGATTACTCCATCTGGGACTTCTGATCTGTGCCCCATTTTTGGGTGAGCAAAAGAGGAAATGGGCAGAGTGTCCTGTGTGTGTCTGGAAGTGACGGTGAGGTGTGTAGCTGCAGCTGTATTTCAGATTACAGGGCTTGCTGCTCCTTCAGAGATGCACATGTGTTTAGAATGGCTTTGTGATGATTTGGGCTGGTTTTGGTCACTTACCTGAGCCAGTTCCTCATTTCTCACTCCCTGGTGTCGCTGTTTTCAGTCTCTCCTCACATGCTCTGGATGACAACAGGAGCAGTGCAGGCTCCTCCTGTGACTCTCCAGCTGAAGTGGGCACCAGCACAGACTCTCCAGTGTCACTCTCTGACTCCAGATCCCCGTTTTTACCCGTCGATCTCACAGCCAAGTTATCGATGGACTGAGAAGCAGGAATCTGCTGATGGACACCAGGAAACAGGCGGGATATTGCCCAGACTTTCTGTTGTGTGTAACCCATTCTGTTCCTCATAGGAACTTCCAGCAATGTCATTACTTCTAGAAAACTTCAGAATAGTTCCTTGAGGAGGAATTCACCTTTCTAGTGATTTGTGTGACATTTACTACAATACAGAAGCATTCAGGCTGCAGACACATTGGGTGCTCACATCAGTCAGCAGCTGCTGGTTTGCAGTGGATGTGATCTCCTTGCCATGAGTTACAAACACTGTACATGTGTCCTGCTTGTGGAAGACTTGTCTTGCCAGCAGCCAGTGTCCTCCCTGCCTGTGGAGGAGCAGATAACTCACAATTGTCCTCAACCTAAAACCAATGAAGCAGCTTACTAATTGTTTCTATTCCCAGAGTGTTAGAATTTTATTTTTTTCTTCTTCTTCGTATGAAAGGGAGAATACTACAGGGGGGGAATTTATTATTATTATTGTTGTTGTTGCTGTTACTATTATTATTATTAATGTGTTATATTATGATTGGCTCTTAATTCTGTGTTCCTTTGAATGTCAGAAAAGAACAAATGGGTGAATTGTCAAATTTATATGTTGGATTTTATTCATGATCATGACTGCTGTTATGACTAAATCTAAATTAGGTGTGGAACATTATTCTGGGGTTTTGTATCTGGGGTTTATTTCTATTTCTTCCCCATTTAGATAATGTACTGGAGTGGTAGATGCTCTGTTAAAGGTCTTTTAATAGGGAAAAATAGTGACAATATTTGGAACAATACATTAAAACCTGCGATTTTAATATTTAGTACTTCAGAAATGCATTATTTTAACAGTCAGTATTTGTCCTCATATATGACAAATACAGTGAGGAATCTTGAATGCATTTTTTACAGGCTGAGGCCATCAAACATATTTAATCTGTCTTTAATATCCTGATGTTGCTTCCTCAAACAATGACATCAAGTCATTTCTGCTGTTGAAAACTTCAGATGCTGATTTGAAGCCTGGAATCTGGTAATCTGGGATGTTTGAAGAGTCAGTGTGTTGAGGCATCCTCATCTCAACTCTGAATTTCCCCAACCAGGAGGAAGAATTTGCAGACCCCCCTCCTACAGACAGCTGTCTGGGATTTTGCAGTGACACCCTCACTGGCGTTGTGCAGCTGAACCCCCCCAGCTCAGTCCCTCTTTGTACATGTCTGTGTGTCTGTGCTATGTGGTCTCAAACCTTCTCTCCAGAGAGGTTAATAATGAAGCAAAATGTTTTATTTTTAAACGCTAATCTTTGTAGTGTGTCATAAAGCGAGAAAAGTATGGAAACTTCATCAGGTAGGGGAAGAACCTGCCCTGAACTCTGCTGTGAAAGATTCACACAGATGAAGCTTTGACTGACAGCAGCCATTGAAATTGAGAAAGGGATTAATTGAAGTGCAAAGACCTGGTGACCTGATGGCCAGTGACCCATTTCTGTGTGTCCTTATTGTAAAGAGAAAATTGAATGTATTTAATAGTCTGACTCTGTTCTAGTTAAGATACGACATGGTTTACTTCTGGTATCATTCCTCTTAAATTATTGTAAGAACCACCCTGCTGGTTGCAGTCCCTCCCTGAGTCCAGCTGCCCTTTGTCCCCAAGCAGACACACACAGGAGTGCCGGGCTCTGTTTGCTCTCTCTGCTGAGGCAAAGTTTGGGTTTGCAGTTTCAGGTTTGTGCCAAAGAGTTGCTGTGCGTTCACTCTTCTGTGGCAAGAGCAAGACTCTTTTAAAAATCTTGCTTATTTCTTAGGAAAAAACCTCCTGGTGTCTCTTCCAGTCTTTGTTAGAAGACACATCAGTATAGGGGGGTTTAATAGCTGAGTGTGGGTCAACTTGTCTCTTTTCTGTTGAATATTTAATGCTATTTTTCAAATAAGTGCCAATAAATGGAAAAATAAATGTGTTTTCCTGTTTTTGCACTTTTTGAGATCACCATACTCTTGTTTTCATCTGGGATTAAATACTTTCTTTTAAAATCAGAATATCTATTGTAATTTACTTTTACCCAGTCTAGTAAACGTGCAAGTAGCTATTAAAATCTGCAGCAGACTTACCTTGTTTTCCTCATGAAACGCTGTCTTGCAGCTCTGTGACATCTCTAGGAATAAAGAAGAATAAACCCAAACATTTTTGAATACATGTCCCTAGTTTATACCTAGAGGAAGTTGTGGTGAAATAGTTTGGAAGACAGAAGCTACTGCTGGCTGGTGGAAAGTACTAAGGGTCTTAACTCTTGGGAAGAAGTGGGGAATCTGTGTTTTGCTTTAATAGGGCAGTTAATTATAGAATTATGGAATGGGTTGGGTTAAAAGGGACCTTAAAAACCATCTCATTCCAGCTTCCACCAGACCAGGTTGCTCCAAGCCCCATCCAACCCAGCCTTGAACAGTTCCAGATGGGGAGTCCATAACCTCTCTGGGCCAATTAATGCTGTTGGAGGAGAGTGAAATAGTTATTTATCTGTATCCGTTCCTTTCCCTGCTTTTGCAAAACAGAAATTGCTTTGAAATTGTGGAAAAGCATCTCAATGTTTTATCTCCACCGATAAGCTGCAGTATCGCACCCTGAAATCTGGAGACACGTACAGGGTTTTTTCCACTGAAATTAAAAATTTCAGAACCAAGTTATGCTCCAGAATATGTATCTGGATGCAGGGAATCAGGATGTCATACGATGCAGATAATCAACCCTGTACTTGTCCAGTAACTCATGCTTTTAATATTGCCTCTGATTCTCTCTGGGATTCTGCCACGAATGGCATCTTCCAAAAGTCACACTTGTGTTTGGCACTTGCTTGGTCTAGTTCAAAATTATCCTGCAAAATTTTTTGGCAGTTAAATCAGATCTTGGGCCACTCTGTCTTCCTTGACAACTGATGGGTGTTTTTCTTCCTTCCACCTTCTCCAGAGTGACACAGTTGCTGAGGGAACATCAGTAACCGTGCCAGTGCTCAGGGGGCTGTATTTTTGAAATAAGCCCTTTGGTGGTTGCTGCATTTAGCATAGTGATAGATACTTCCCTCTGAAAAAAAAGTACAAATGCCAGGAAAAATGAGCCTGTGGCTCAGCTAGATTGACTTGCAGGGTCTTCTGTGTGTTGCCAGCGAGGCGGGTGACCTGACTGCTCAGCTGAGCAGCTGCCCAAGGTCCTCCTGAGATTAGGGTAAGAACTTAATCCTAAATTCTTTCTTTTCACCTTTTTTCAGAAAACTTCAGAGTAAATTATCACCAACCCATAGAAACAAGACAAGTCTCCAAAGTCTGGTGAGACTGAGATATTTCCATTTACAGGTGTGTGCTGTGGTTCCAGTATCAGTCCTGTGTTTGTGAGTTTGCTATTGTGCAATGATTTGCCAATGAAGTGACTGGAGGGACCTCCAGCACTCCGTTAACTTGAGAACAGCTTGTGCCTCCCTTAGAAGTCATCATTTCAGAAATGTTCACTTTATGTTGTATTCTTGCATATGTTTGAGTCGTTACTGATTTACTTAAAATAGATAGCTTCAGGAGTCATAATTAAACTGTGTGAGCTCTTCCTATCCTGTTTTAAGCAACCTGTCTCATCACCAACAGGCAGATGGAGTTTAAGTTGATCCTCTTTTCCTGAAAGCAACAAATTAAAATATTTGTAAATGCTACTGAATATTTACAGCTACAGTACAGCAATTGAAACCTTACTGACACAGAGAGGAATGCTTGGCAAGAATCCTTTTTGATAACTGGGTGCAAAAATTGTCACCTCAGGTTCATTTTCTAGGGGTGATTGTTTTACATGTACCAGTGGAGCCTTCCCATTTCTGCATATCTGGTGGGAGCATCCTTGTTTGATAAACTTGAGAGCAGTTGCCAGCCAGCCCAGGCCTTGCTGAGGACATGCCTTTCCTCTGGCACGAAGCACTCAAGGCAAACTCCCTGCATCCCAAAGACCCAGACCTCACACTGAGATTGCTTCCACCACTGGGGCTTTGTGGTAGAAGAACAAGAGAGGAGGCAAAAAAAAAAAAAAAACACTGAAGGAGAATAACCTTGTTTGACTTTCAGTAGCTGGCTCGGGAGCAGAAATTTCAGAAGGGAGGAGTCAGGTGCATTTAAACCAAAACCAAACACAGCCTCAACACACCTTCATGCTGGCTCCCCTGTGTCTCTCAAGGAACTGGTGAGACATCCACAATGTCACAAAGATTCTTCAGACAAATCTGGCATTTATCAAATTTAAAATTCTTCTGTTTGGTTTCTTATTCTTTTATTTGCTTCATAAGAGCCTTAGAAAATGCTTGCTATTTTAAGATTTCCTTCCATGACAAATAATTGTATGTAAATGTTTAGAATTTTGCTGGATGTCATCCCAGGTAGGAAGAGCTGCTCAAGAGGAAGCAGGTTTTGCTGCAGGGACTAATCTTTGGAAATGTGGTTCTCCTGGTTCCTTTTTGTCCTTGTGTGCAGAAAAATCAAAGCCATGAGGTGGATAGCACACATCGGGGTTTGTGGCACAGAAATTGGGTACAGTGTTGTCTTTCAAGCCAGTCTAAATAAAGCTGGCACTGAAACCGCTGCAAGAAACTTCCTGCTAAAAATACATCAACATCCTTTCATTTTAAGTGTATTCACTTCAGCAGTCTGTTTGGATTGTGGAGATTCCTAGCAGGTTCTTGAGGGAAAGGCGCTAATGGGTTTGGTGATGTTGACGGAACAGGGGTTTCCAGAACCCTACTGCAGTTTTATTTGTCTCTTGATGGTGGTTTTTTGTTTGTCAAAGGAAATGCTCATCTAATGCCTTGATGTTCATACCTCGAGCCGCTGAGTGTGCAGTTTTCTAAAGAACACTCCTATTTTTTTTACTGTAAATCATATTTTGCTATTGCAAATTTTATTGCTAAGTTGTTTTTTTTTTTTTAAACTGGAAACATGCATTTAAGTTCCATTACAGGGCACCTGTTACTTAGGTAGACCTTCTTACCAGCCTTTTTTCTCGCAGTGAGGAGACACCCATAGCTGTAATTGTGGTTGTGCTCTTGCTTAAATTATTTCTTTGCAGTCTCTGCTGTTTTGAAGACCAGCGTGGTTGCTTTGCCTGCATGTATTTCCACATTATATTGTCAGCGTGGTCATACAGCTTTGCAGATTTCCAAGAGCTTATGTGCATTAGCTACAACTCATTATCCAAAGTAAACAACTCATTAGCGTTCAGAGGAGAGCTTCTATAGAAGACAAAAACACACCCAGAAGTGAGTGTATGCCCTTACTCGGCTTTAGTTGGGACACTGCAAGTGTTGCCTGCCTGTGTTCCTTCCTCCAGCTCTCCTTTTTGGGGGATGCACTTGTTCTCCAGACTCCTTTCCATGAGGTCGTTATCTGTAAATGGCTCTTGCTGACTGTATGGCGATGGTTTCCCAATCCTCACCAGCTCCTGTGGGGCAGTAACGAGTGACGGGCTGCTGGCTGCAGTGAACTTCACTCTCCTTCAGTGGTTTCAGTCTTAATTTAATTTCCTCAGCCAGCACATTATGCCTGCAGGAAAGGGACTCCAGCACTATTAACTTTGGCTGTTTCTCCTCCAGCTCTAGTGGGAGATAGTGCATTCCCTACACTGCAGCGAGCAGGTGAGTGCCCAGTTTCCCAGGGACACAGGAGGGAACCTATTTTCCATGGCCATTTGGCCCCTCTCTCTGCACACAGCTGGTAGGAGGATCAATACCAGGATTGCTGAGCCCTGCACGCTTTGTAGGTTAGTGTGTTCCCTTCTTTCCTCTGCCCAGAGGGGCTTATGCAAGGCCAGAGGGCAAAGCACCTGAGCTGGTCCAATACAACAACTCAAATGCCCACCTGGCAGAGAAGATGATCCAAGGTTTTGGGGGTTTTTAAGGCCTCATGTAGAAGGGTTTTTTTAAGACTTGATCTTTAAATTTGATGTTGCCCTCAGTGTAAGTCTAAAGTGTGACACTCCTGACAAAGAAAAGGGGCAATGGAACTTGGCATTTATAAGGAAGGCTGTTACAAGGAAAGCAAGGTATCTTAAATGTACATTGACAAACGAGGACTAAAACACAATGATTTCTTGACAAACCTACTTGGCAGCCTCTTTCCAGTTTAGGCTTGTCAGTTATCAGATACTTGTACATAGGAGCATAAGATGAAATAACTTACGATTGGCTTTGACAGCTCTTAATTAGGTGATTGCAGGATTTCTCTGCTTTTTTTTTTTTCTGTTGAAGGCACAGTTCTGTGCCTCTTGGAGCTGCTGCAAATGTCCATGTGGAGCTGTTTCAAGAGCAGTGACTGTTCCCATCTGACAGCAATGCTCCATTGTCTTCCTGGGGCATGTGTTGAGACATGTCAGCAGCAGCAGCAGCTCAGCTTTTCCCTTTGCAGGGACTGATTTGTTTCCAGGTGATGGCCATGTGAGGGTGCCGGACCTGCTCTCTGGGGCTCCACCATCAGCTGTGATTCCTGGTGCAATTAACCGATTCCCTGAGAGCCCTGTCTGCCCCTGGAGCTCTGGAACAGTGCACTGGGTCTACTGAATTTTCAAGCACTCTGTGATTCACTCCTCTAGAGAAACAGGATCATCTCAGGATTTTCTGATCCAGACAAGTGCAAACACTTAGAGAAGATCGTGTACCAAGCCTACAGTGACTGGGAGTGACGCTCCCCAAAGCCATCTCGGCAGCGTTCCCACTTCCTGCTGCCAGCACGGCTCGTCTGAGCTATTGGTGCCATAGCAAGTCCTGGGTAAACACCAGGATTGTTTCTGCTGGATGATCTCAAAGCCCTCCCAGCTGTCTGCTGAAAATACTTGCCCATTGCAAGGAAATGACTGTTTGTTTGTGTTAGGAGTCAGGAATGGGAAATGACGTGAACACTTAACTGTTTTTCCTGATGTTTCTAAGAGGTATATTTGCTGTCTCAGGTCTTATTTCCAAAGGCATTCAGTGTTTCCTGCAACTCTAGTACGTGAGTACTAGAGGTATGTGCATGCACATTAATATATATAAAATCAGGAAATGTCGTACAAATCTTGTGTAGCCACCTGGCAGAATTTTATTGGTACCCTGCTATGACTATGCTGTAACATAATTTGATATACTCTCGCTCAGTGCTGAACTGAAACTGTCCTCAGGTCTTGTCTCAACTGGGATAAATCTGATTCTGCAGTGTGCTGCAATCTCCCTGAAGGAGAAACAAGTCAGAATTCACAATTGTCATCCTTATTTCACCCAAGCACCAGTTTTATCTGCATCTGCTGAGTTATTCTGTACATTTAATCTTTTTTTTCTCTGTATTGCTTCTTGCTTGCCTTGACAAAGAAGTGGTCCAATGCTTTTAGTCTTTTTGGCTGACAATAACTTTTTGTTCCTGATTTCTTTGGTTAAAGTGTTTTTCTCAACCAATCATTTCTCTTCACATTCCTTGAAAACAACTGCTGGCATCTGTGTCCTGTGATCTCCCTTCTCCATGCCTGTGCTGTCCTGCAGGACTGAGGCAGCTACAAGTATCAGACGTGGTTACAGTGACTCTGAATTCCTACAAGTGAGATTGTCACTCCTGTACTTCTGCAACTGCCTGGCAAAACATGATCCAGGTCCATGACTGGAACACCAGGGTATAGGGAGAAAAAGGGTTTGTGTTGGGCTTTTGTAATCAGCTTGGGCACAACAAAATGTTTAGCTTGGCTGTTGGGTGCTAAGATAAGGTACCACATGGCACTTTTATCTCCCCAACTTCTGTTCTATTCCTTCACCTTTCCCCACACAGCAGCAGGTTAAACCACCTCGTGAAAATCAGAATTCACAGTGTAGGTACTGAGGAACAGTGAAGCTACAAGAACAGAGCCCTGCAGTGGCACAAAAACACTGACCCAGCCACAAGCTCAGTGTTGGAGGGAAGTGGTGTGACTGCAGCACGCTCTGGCACACAGCCTTCTAAAGCAGCGGGGAACCTTTTCTGGTTTTTTTTTTTCTTAGTGAATGTTAATGTTTGACTTTATCATCTGATGCTGATAGAAGACACAATCCCAGTTCTTCCAAGAATCAAACTGAAGTAGCATTATATAAGAAAAAATGTAGTGGTTAACAACTTTTTTCAACTTCTCTTTCTCTTTTTTTTTTTTTTAAGAAACTGGTTTTTGCAGTTTCTTTGTATTTCCATGATTAAGCAGAAAAGTGACTTGTAACATGCAGGGGGAAAGAAGGTTTGATTTCCAAACTTTTTTATTCATATCAGAGCATACTCTATAGACTTCTTACAAACAAAGACTTGTCTGTATGAATCCAATGCAGTAATAACTGCCCTTTTAGAATTAACATCTCAACAATGAAATGTCAAATGAAGGGAAATACTTGTTGTATGAAACGAGATTAATGTTCACCTCAAATACGAAACTGGCATTTAAGCAGGAGTTTCTGATAGAAAAAAATGTCCCTGTGGTATCTGTGGGGGGAGGGATGTAGAGAAATGCCTTTGCAATTATTACACTTAGTTTGGTCTCTAAAATAGAAAAAAATGGTGAATTTTGTATTAGTATGAGTTCAGCTTCCGTTAATGCCATTTCCATGCATCCCTAAGAAATGAAGGGATCTAATTACAGAACTTGTTTTTATTGCCTACAACTGTGGTACAAAATGGCTGTTGCAAGAAATTATTTCCCCAGGTAAGAAAATGAGCACTCAACGATATATTGGTAATGATGAAGTAAGAAATTTGAGAATTACTTCTTCACCTAAAATTCATGGTTTATTTCATAGTTTCACTGATGGAATTTTTCATTTTCTTCAATGATCAGTCACGACTCTCACCTCTCTGGTATGTATATACAGAAATGTTATGTGCCAGCCTCGGCAGGTACAACCACAAACCAAATGAGCGTTTTTACAGAAGACAGTTTGCTTTTATAGTGATCACGCACTGATGTGAACATAGACTAAAAATAACAAATGTTGTTTTAATAAGGATTTTTTACAGTAGGCATAGATATAAAAGTTTTTTCAAATTATTTTCACAGGTATCACTGAACATTTCATAGCTGTCTGTTACAGAAGCACCGCAAAGTGCTTTGAGTCTTTCATTTATTATACACGGTTAAAATATATTACACTTCTGAAGGTATCTTAAATCACTGAACAGTTTTGCTAGCATCTTAATGAGCCAAATGGGAGTAAAAGGCAGTCCACATTCATGATGTGAATATACAGTAAGGTGTTTGACATCCTATGAACTCATTGCTCATGTTCTCAAAATAACCATGGTGATGAGACCTGAAAGATAAGAATTAAGAACTAAACACTTTGGTTTCACTCGAAATAAAACATTTAAAATAGAGTTTACCTGGTCACAGGCCATAAAATATGGTAAAAGTGCATAAATACACACAGAATGCATTTATATATATACGCCTAAATACTAGGAGTATGGCTCCAAATATGAACTCATTCAAAAATCAACGCTGAAGTGTTGTAATGTATACATGTGCATGTAATAACTGAATGTCAAACAAGATATAAATACTCCAAACAATTACTGATCTCTCTACTGGAAAATTTTAACACTGAACTTTTGACTTGGGTAAGTGTAACACTAGCATCCAAACCCCATTTTTCTTGGGGGCCAGTTATGGGCAGTGTCATTCGAATGCTGAATCATCAGTAAAGGCAGATTAGTTGAAGGCTCCAAGGCTTTTTTTCTGCTCTGTGCATAATAACTGATCAAGGACCAGTTTTAGACAAAGATGTTAAGCTTCCTTGTCAGTCTGCAGAGGGAGCTTTCAACACTCTTTATTGTGACCTTTAAAGAGGGAAGAAAAAAGAACTGCTCTGATAGAGGTTAAAAACAATTAAAACCAGATGAAAACAGGAAATAGGGGCTAATAAACTTACTCATGACACACTGAAAAGTTCATTTTGATTATGTGCTGATACAGGAAAAAGTGCAAATCTGCAGTTCTTAGTCATGAGTTATATTGCACAAGGTAAGGGAAGAACATAAGGGCTCCCTTGAATTCCAGCCTTATGTAACATCAAAATAACAATTTATCAGTTCTTGGGCAATCTCACTTTCTTGCAGGCTCAGATGATGTCACTGTAACAGCCTTTCACTTCAGAGAGCTTGGCTAAAGCCTACAGATCTCACCATGGATAAAGACACTTTTGAGACTATTTTATCTCCTGCCACTCCATACTGATGGAACTTGGCTACTTTACGAAGATGGTGAATGCAGAAGCATGATAGAACAGAGCTGCAACACTGCCTTCCATTAGATCAGCAATTTATCCCTTGAAGAGGAACTACAGCTCAGCTATTTATTAAGTTCTGTATTGATTCAGACAACCAGTGCTCCCACAGCTCCTGGATCCTTAGCTTGGATAAATTCCATTGCAGAGGAACAGCAGAGGCTTCTGGAGAGCCTGTACCACTTGTACAGGGACTTTCAGACAATAAAGGGTTAAACTCATTTCTGTTAATCAAATACTCCTCAAATATCATATAGTCCTGTTGGTGTGGTATAACAACCCTTGCCAATTAAATGCTCCACAATCCAGTTGTACTTCTTTGTGGAAGAAAGTGGTCTCAACTTCTCAAGAGCAATTGACTTTCTACATGAGCAAGAGTTGCACACAAAAGAATCTGTTCATGAACACTAAAAATGCTGCCAGCAAAGAAGTCAAAACCTGTCAAAACTTCATAGGGAATCATGAAACAGGTTCAGTTGTTGCAAATGTATAAAGTCAAGGGGTTTAAAACTTGTAGCTGGCACCAGCAGAACCTGGAGTAATTTTCAAAAGCAGAGATAAAAACAAAGTGAGGATTACTGCAAGGTCCTGATCTGAGAATCCATCAGCATCAGTTTGGGCAAAGAGCCACAAGTGAGATTTCAAACTACTTCAGCAGATGGACCTTTGTGAGTCAGCAGTGTGCACGACCATCAAGAACTTGCACCTTTCCCCATCACTACCTCACCTCTAGCTATCAGTTTGAAGCTGCCTAGCTCTTTTCCTTTAAATCCTCATTTCTGCCAGGTAGTGGGACAGGAGAATTGAGTTTAGTGTGACTGTTCTTCAAATCTGAAATAGTTATAGAGAAATAGTCATAACAAATGAAATGCGCAACTCATCTATGCTGGCTAATGCACGAGCAAGTTACAATCAGGAAGAACAGTGGTTCTCAGACAGGGTTTACAACAACTTACCGCTACACATATCAACTGCTTATCAAACAGGTACTGAGAATGAAGCCTTAAAAAACAGCTCATGAGGTCTGGATGGAGAAACACAGTAACACATTCCACATTCTGCAATAGAGTAACTATTGCAATGCAAGAGTAAGAAACAGCACATTCTATTCAGGTTTGTTGGCAGATGACTGTTGCTGGCCCATCATCAAATAAAGCTGAAATTAGTATGTAGGGGCCTGTTTGCAATAGGTATCAACTCAAATCTGGTCTAAAACACTTATAATAACTAATTTACCCTGCTATTACCATGGCTGCAAATTAAGATCTAAGCAGAGATGCAAAACAAATTGTAACATGGTGCTTTGTCTCCATCCTGTTTCCTGAGGCCACTGGCAAAGACAGGCAAAGTTTTCCAAACTCATAGATGTTGCAGGAAAACTTTTATAAAATCCAAAGTACTTACCTAAAACATAAGCAGCTACTAACTTTTGATTCACACTTAAGTGGAGGTAGAGAGGCACCAGGGATTCCATTTCCCCCAATGTAGGTAGCATTAGTGCTGCGACACACACTACTCCAAGGAAGACTGTTAGTAAACTAGGTCCCGATGAGGCAGTTCTGTTTTCTGAAAAAGCAAGACAGTACCCATTGTACGGAATATCTAAATAATATAAATGTTAAATATTCTGCAAAAATGTCTGCAGTACATGGGAGCTGAAATATCCTCAGATATTCCTTTTGGCTCTGGAGTTTTCAGGGGGACGAAGATAACTCTTAAACTCACCCTTCTAAACCTTCTGCATTCTGCAGTAGAGGATGCTGCTCCCTGTTCTGATGCTGGAACTTGTTTTCACATGACTTCCCAAACCCCTCCCTTCTGGAGGAACACAGCCTGCCAGACCCAGTTGCTATATATACACACTCAGGACAGCTGGATGTCTCAGCAATGCTTGAGGCTTCCCTGTGCATCCTGACTCCATTCCTTGGTATGTTCCTTCAGTGATCAGTAATCAATCAATTAAGAGCACCCAAAAGACCTGCACAGGCAGCTAACTGCTCACACCTCCTGGACAAAACCCGCCTGCAGCAGGAGGACAGGTTCTTGGGACAGATGAACTCCCCTCCATTCTTGACAGGCTTCAAGGGCTACACCTAAGCCAGAGTCAGTTTAGATGCCACAAATTAGTAAAATTTGAATCTTACTCTAAACACTGTGAGAGTGAACCACTCTGACAGTCCAGAATTACCAGAATAAGGAAATGCAAACCACAGACAATAAAGAGTTCTTCATAGTTCTTTACTGCCCTGCACTTTAACAGCTGGAACCTACTCAAAGGCCTACTGTGTCATCCTTGAAAAGAGCTGTTAACATGCTAGCTGAATACCTCTAACCAAATCCTTAAGACCCATTGGAAAATGGCCAGTGTTTTTATCAACTTCTCCTATTCTCAGAGACTAGCAATATGTGCTCTATTTTAATTCCATAAATCTCTTATTTCCAGGTTGCAGGTTACATGCAAACACTGCAGTTTCTTTGTTTACTGCTTTT
The DNA here is from genome assembly GCA_013397175.1 of Platysteira castanea. Lineage (NCBI taxonomy): Eukaryota > Metazoa > Chordata > Aves > Passeriformes > Platysteira > Platysteira castanea. The sequence continues at coordinate 781,925 of VYXC01001683.1, read as the reverse complement.
CTGTAAGTAAGCAATATAATATAGTCAACAAGGTTTTTAAGCAGAGAAATAGCATTTGGATTAAGACCAGTATCAGATTGTTGAGGATGGCTCAAACCCTCTGTCCTGGAACAACTATCACAGGAACTTTTTGTTCTGTGAGCCCAGAGACCTTTGTAGGTTTGCTTTAACTGTGTATCCTACTAATATCTGTTAAGAGGGGTTTTTTTTATAAAAAGTGTTTCACCAGCCAACAAACTCAGTATAAATAGTGAAACACTTTCATTTTAACAACATGAACACTCTCAAGGAGGTTAATCTATTTTCTGGAATTGATTTTTGTTGTCCTGAAAAATATAACAGTGACAAGAACATTTCAGCATAAATAAACATTTCAGTAAAAGTAACAAGAATGTAGACCATCAAGAATCAGTTTAGATTCATTTCAGGTACAACTTGACACTTTGTATCCTACCCCTTCAATTTAACTGTCTGACCCAGGTTTTCAAGACCGTTGATTCAACTCCTCACATATGAAACATGCAGAGTTTTCAGCCACCAACTGTGCTCTACTGTTCTTGTGGGACAGACAAAGGAAAGGGCACAGAACAAGGAGCACTTTAGAAGATGTTCTGGCAGTATTTCCTGCTCATCAGGAAATAGGGGATTACGGGTTTGGAACAAACTCAGAAGGGGCATATGTTTTGAAAGAGCTCCAGGGGAAAAAACAACTACCATCCTTTCACAGATAAATTCTCATTGTCTGTATGAGAACTCCTGCTCCAGAGGAACAATGGATGCACTCTCCAAGGTATGACATGCAAACACAGGGCAGCAAAGGGTCTTGATTGATCAAGATAGCATAAACAGCATGGCCACAGTTTGGGTTCTTGCGTACTGTCATCCTCAAGTGATAAAGACAGCAGTCTTACAGATAGGTAAAAAGAATTATTTTAAAATTTATTTCTCTTTATATTTAAAAAATATTTTAATTCTAGTCTTTCTAGTCACTAGAGCTATTCAAAACTGATTCAGAGCACAGGAGGGGTAAAAGACTTCAGCTACCTGGTTGACACAAAGTCTGCTCAAAAAAGACACTTTCAGCCAGGTGTTCTTTTATTCGTTTTTCCTCCTCTTCCTTTTGCTGTTGTTGTTCCTTTGCAGATGGAAGCAGAGTAGCAATAATCTCCTTTTTCCCTAATGCTTTCCTCTGGCTCTGCTCAGACACTTGGAGACGGAATTTATCTATGACACCATAGTAAGAAGCCCGAACATCTCTGTGACGAATCACACTGCAGACAAAAACAACATTTTAAAACAGATGAACTACTAAGAAGCATGTCCATTGTGGAATTACATTCTATATCACAAAGTTTGCCCTCTGTCCCCCTCCTCCAGATAAACTGGAATAATCCAGACTTCCATTACCTCCTCCATCACTCAATGTTCTTGGATACTTGATCCTACCTCCTCTCTCCCCTTCTTATGTTTGCTTTAGTTCCCAAATAAAAATACTCCCGGCCAAACAGGACAGTTGAATCTTTATCTCAAGCTCATCTTTGCCTCAATCTGCGGCCCAGCTGCCAACCGATGAAACAACAATTATCTGAAAGATGCCTCCTCCTCATGTATCAAAGTTATTTCATGCTGGCCAATGATTTTAAAAGGTATGAGGGGACTGGAGTGAACAGGGAAGGAAAGGAGTTGGACAGGTGTTTGGCAAGCAAAAGTCCAGCTTCTTGAGGAAATCAGGCTCAAAGCTTTACAATTCTACTTTCTCAGAAGCAAAACTCATTCATTCTATGGACAAGAGTCAGCTAGGGATTTTCAAAATCAGAAACTCACCATTGAGAGCATGTTTGGAATCCATAAAAAGCACTGTTTTAAAACAGTACTGATTAACAGCAAAACAGACCTCTGAGCAGTGCTGTGCTCAACTGCCTCCTCTCTGCATTCATGATTCATCATGAGAATACATATCTAGCATTGAAAAGCTGCAACATTTAGGTTTTGAAGTGGTATCAGCTCTTAGGGTAAATAAGGATTTCAACTATTTTTCCAAATGTTTTTTGTGAAAGGTTATTTTAAGTTTCTAAGATAACAGCAGCTAATCTGAAGAACATACATACAAATAAGAAGGTTGCCATCTCATGAGGGGAAAAAATGAGTGTACCCTTAGTAACACAGGATAGTAGTCTTAAAATTGCTTCAAGAAATTGATCTTTGTGATAATATATACATTAAAATGCTGCAAGAAATGGATTTTTGTTTTTCAGTCTTCATTTAAAGGAACTATATCACATCAAGATATCTACAAGCATTAGCACATAGCCAGTGCTTGCAACTGGTATCTAGTTTGAATAGACTATTCAACACAGAAACAGAGACCAAGTCATCCCATCAGCAAGAGGGCTGCAGTGATGTTTTACGTCACTTCAGAGGCAAAGGAGTGTGCCTATGACAGGCTTTCAGCAAGTGGAGTGTTGGCTGGGCAAGTGCCTTCACTAAAACAAAAGGCTTTCCCCCCCCACAACCCTAATTCATACAGCTCTCAGCATATCAGCACAGCAGATCAACTCTGATTTCTTCCTTTAACACTTCCTTTTAAATTGGTGTTCCCACTCCTAGTACCATGGTACTAACTACCAACCTAAACAGAATCTTTACATAACACTGTGCTAGGAGAACATGTATCTGCTGCCAAGCAAGGAGATATTTTCTGCAGACCCTTATAAACAGATACATTCTCCTGTTTCTCTTTAGAGATCATTGCATAATTGGAAGCTCTGTAGAATATCTGTTTATCTGGCAAATGGCCACACTTGCATAGTACTGTTCATATCCCAGCAGTAAACACTGTCCTTAGACAGCAACCACTGGAATGGGATGGGGGGTCTTTGCTGCACGAAAAAACCCCACTGGAACATGTGTACGTCTTATTTTCCTTTATTTAATAAAACCCATTTGTTTAACCAAATGTAATCAAGCTTGTGTAAATGTCTGCTGAAGACTGGAATAGCTCACTGATACACTGGTATATTCTGACCTGTTTTGTTCCATTTATAGCATTGTTACCCCTGCTCACTGAAACTTTCATAGAAACTAGTTCCATGTTTTAAACTAGTCTTTTTCTAGTTCCATGTTTTAAACTTCCCTATTATTTGGTGAGTCCTTAGAATTTTTCAAATTGCACATAAGGAAAACAATCTACAGGAATAAAGAGCCATTCCCCAAGCACACTTATTATTTATCTGACAAAAGGTTTCTGTATATGGCCATTTGTTAGCCAGAGATTCCAGGTGGTATTTTACAGTTTGAAAAATGTCTATTTAAAAAGTTCAGTCTGCTCTTTTAGATACTTCAGACTTTCTTCAGCTGTATCTGTACATCAGCACAGAAAGAATGTGGCAAATAGAAGATAAAAAGAGTTGGTCTATTTTAGCTTATACAACTACTCTGGCTTCAGCTTTCAACAGCCTACAGACCCTGTACATTACTGTGGTCACTTAAGCAGCCTCCTTCTGTTCTGAGTTACTGGGTTGACACCTGACAGGAGAGACAAAGGGGAGACACAGAGATCTGAGAATGGGAAGGGTGGTCAGGGTGAAAGGTAGGCAAAACTACCTTTATTAACATGGCCCAGGAACACGTGCTCAGTAGAACTGCATATGTCTCCATTTTGCCAATCTGCAAACAAGTATTTCTCACAAACAAATCCCAGCCCTGGGGGTTTTGCTTTTCTTGTTATTTCAAACAAATAGGTGCTCTGAGGAGACTCATATTACTCTTGTTCCTGGTTTACAAACTACATTACAAGATTTACTGGCAAGATTTACATTACTGGCAAAGATTACAAGATTTACATGCCCAAAGACAAAATCAAAGAAGGAGATATCTCCAATATCATAATACTTCTCCTCTAGAGGTAAAGAATAGCAAAAATCAGAGATACAAGTACATGTGAGATTACGAAAACATACCTTTATCCAACTTCTATTTTATAACATGCATGCTGTCATTTACAACCTCTTAAATAACAAAAGAAATTAAGATAATAAAATGTTGTATATTAGGAAAAACCCGAACCAACTTCTACTTACATATCAACACAGCACTGAGGCTTCACTGCACCAGTAGCATCCACCACTGCATATTTATTTGGAGTAGTACAAAGAACTGCAAGGAAAAGGACAGGAGTGGTAACAAATCATGAATTAATACATCACCAGCTTCATCAACAGATACATGTAGAGACATGAGTTTGGTTTTGTCACAGATACGATTTGTTACATGAATTATAACTGGACTGTTCAAGATCACCAACTAACCCTTAAATAGAACTTAACCTAAGAAACCCACCTTTGAATTTTAAGGCAAACTCATAGGGGTTATATAGAGTCAACACTTGCTTGTGTGTTGACTGGTCATCTGCATAAAATATAAGTTCTGTAGGAAAAACAAAAACAGGAAGATTTCCTTCCACTAACTCTGGCTGTCTTTTTTGTTGCTGCATTGGCACTGAATCCTCCTTGCTGCTTCTTGTGTTCTTATGATTTTGTGTCCTCAGAGACTTCAGTTTTTGAATCGTTTAAGAATTCCAAAGCATTTTGGCAATTCTAAAGGAAAAAATGGGAAAAAAAGAGAAAAGGCAAGAAGATTATTACCATAAGTCTATACTAAATGGAGGCAGTTAACAAAGGTGTAAAAATATAAAACATGATGCTTGATTATGAATCTACCTCTACCTATGTTCCTTCAAGAATACTGAAATAGGAAAAATATTTGCACTGGATTTCCATCTATTTAACAAACTCCTAAAAATAAATGGATAAGCATCTCTCCAGTGTATTGTGGCAGCATTTGGGGGCCCAGTCCATGACTAGGGCTGCTTATGCTGGGTCTTTGCAACACAAACCAAATGACAGCAAAAAGAAACCCCATCCTTGCCTCAGGACACCAACACCTGAGAAACACTAGGTTAGAAATGAGGAAACACAACAACACTGAGGCAGGAGGAGTCACTGTTCAGGCGGGAACCTTTCTGTAGGGATGACCTCTCCGGATGAGGTATAACAAGTTAGGAATTTCCTCAACTAGGCACCCAGGTATGTCAAATCCCATGGATTCAGAACAAAGGAATGGGGAACATCTGCATGTCTTGTTCAAACTAAACTCCCTGTTTCAACTGCATAGTTATAGGTAATGAATGGAAAAATTACTGGGATGAGTAACATCAAACAGATTTGGGATTTACTGTTTTATTAAGAGACGACAGGTTTTCTACCACCACTGCCTCTAACCAAAGTACGATCATCACAATTCTCCCTCTGCCACCCTCCACAGTTCTGTTTTATTTTGAGTAACATTCCAGAATTAAACCAGAACCCATGACACAACCAAGAAACAATCCTAAATGTAATTCATAAAATAAAATTAAGGCCAGACTCCTCAGCACACATACCATTGACTTTACACATGACGGAGAGAACAAAGTCTTCTCCTCCCCCCAAGAACATCATATTTCACTGCAGCTTCTATAGGTTAATTATCAAACCAAAGGTGTCCTTTGAGGTCTAACTTTAGAGTAAAAAATATTAAAAGAACAGAAAGTTCCTATTGACTCATTAGATGTCACTTCCACTTCCCATAAAGCCTTTTAAAACAAGGTACATTTCACCTGTTCTCCAGCCCAAATGCACTGGTTTAGTTGCACATTAAAGAATTTAGTTTCTAAAATTTCTAGCAGCAAATAGCCCAAACATTATGAACAATCAAAAACAAATGCTTGTTTCTGCATTCTAAACACCATGATGATCACATTTCCAAGCACCAGATACATATTCCATACTTGAAACATGACACATGTTCATGTGTTTACTGAAGTATATCTGTCATACCATCAGATTTACAGGTTCTGATTCTTATTCACAAACTAAGCTTTTAAATGTATTTAGTTATTAAAATAGCAAATTATCCCTGTAGAATTTAAATTCTTGGATTTCACTGGAATGTCTTTCCCCATGATCCAGTTTCTTTCCAGAGCACAGGTTTGTTTCCACTTCACTGAAATGCTACTAATAATATTCTGAAAACAAATCCCCAATGATAGTGTTCCAAGCTGATGTTCTGTTACCTTATTAAGAAGAGTCTAGAAAAAGAAATGGCTCTGTAAGTGCCAATTTGGATTCTGAGTGCTTCTTGGAATTATGGTGAATCTCTTTTGTTTCAGAAGAATCAACAAATTCTTTGTACAGCGAGTGTAAGTATTATTTCTTGAACTTCATGTACTATTGCAAAGTGAGTTTCATTGTTCCATTCAAACATATCAAGACTATATGAAAAGCTAATGTAGAAAAACTGCCAGCTTGGAGGAATATAAAATAACTTTTGATGCTTGTCATAGGCAGAAGATGAAGAATAACTTATTTCAATTTCTGTTACCAAAGTTAGCTCAATGCAGTACGCAGTAAGAATATGTTGGGATCTTTGGTTCTCATACCTATCTACACTGTGCATATCATGTGTAACAGAAATACAGGCAAATTTTGACATTAACAAAAGGGATTTTTTCAAATAAATGTTTTAAGCTACCATAAAACCAACAGTGAGGTACTGCTACACAACTTAATTAACTAAATTTAATAAAATTTTCAAGTATTATTTATAATAATCAGTATTATTTTGATGCTTTAGTTTTTTATTTAAACACTGCACATGTTTCACTCCAATTCCTAGCTTCATACCACATCTCCAGTTTCTGCAGCTCAGTCGGTGGCAAGTGTTCAGTGTCCAAAACACCACGATTCTCAGTATCAGTGGAGGTATGGATCACTACGCCTATCAATAAGCTCATTTTTGTTACACATCTGTGGAAAACAGTGTGCAAACCTCCCAGGATTCCACAACCTGCATGCAGAAAGCCACCAATCTTAAAAAAAATACATCCCATTATTGCTTCCTTTTCCTATTTAACTTGGCTGGATGAGGAGCTACCACCCAAACTGGCAAAAGTAACGGCTGGCAAACCCAGGCCCATAGTAGACACACTTGCTGACATAGCAGTGTCATTCAGGGTACAAATTTCTGGATTCCTAAACAAACAACCAGCATCCTTTTTGAGACAACAATTTTAGCTTAGAAGTCACCTTGCTGGGACATCTCACCAAGTGACAGTAGTAAAAGCACTTCTCCCAAAGCCTGATTGATAAACCACACATATGCTAGGGAAATGTGATGGTTTATATTGATAGTCTTGATAGCAGTATACCTTTCCCGTCAATGAGAAACTGCCAACACTTCTACAGAGAAAGTTTGTATCACCACAACTTCTCTGCCCAGATTAACTCCACAGCAGCTCTAATGGTGAGAATAAGGTCACGGTACCCCCAACAGTTCATAAACAGAAACTTGGCCACTGCTCTTCTGCACTTCCACTGCACTACAACCACTAAATTTTGTGGTCAATAGTCACAACAATTACTTGCAGCACACAGAGGTAAGCACAAGCAAATCTGTCCCAACCCAGGATCTGTGGTCTCAGACCTGTGATTTGCACTGCACAGATGGGCTGATCCCAGCAGTGCCGATGAAATTCCCGCAGGAGCAGGGATCTGTCAGAGGTAACACTCACCAGGGTCAGCGCGTAACACCTGAACAATGCCAGCTCACCTTTGAAGTCCTCACAAACAATTGTCACTGATATTTTTTCAGCACAGTAAGGATCTTTCCTCCTTGAAGTTACTAAATATATACTGCTGGTGTCACAATAGCACAGACCTGCCAGTGTTTCCTTTGAAATCCCTTTCTTCATAAACTTAACTTGACAGACAAAAACACTAAGTGAAATGTAACTTCTCTCCAGGGTCAGAAATAACATCAATTGTGATTTGTTTTTACTTAACAAGTATCTGCTGAATAAATAAATCAACTGAGGAACTTTTTTGTTCCCATTTTAACTTCCAACAGCCTCATCACCATGGCTTCCCACTGCATTTGTTGGTTGTTTTTCTTCACAACAACTGCAAATGACTCTACAGAATGTCACTGGATAAACACTTCATTCAGAAGAAAATCTCTTTACAGCCATGTCTTCACACTGCTGTTTTAAAAGTTGCCTAATTACAGTATAATCTACTTCTGTTACATCTCATGATCTACCCCCTAAATCTACTCAAGTCTTTCTACACTATACACTCAGTAAAATTGATGCCTTTTGAGCACATATTTACAAAATAAACCCCGAAGTCTTCACAAAGTCTTCTTCAGAAATTCCCTCCTATGCCAAGCTGAGCAATCACTTTGAGCTACATGCAAATGTAGCACAGGATCTGAAGCACTCCATAAACATTTTGTTTCCCAAAAATGTTTTGAAGGCCTCAACATGCACTTACGCAAACCAGTGTTTAAACTACCTGCAATTATTTGGGAGTGTCACCCAACGAGAGCACAGAGCCAGCAGCCAGGATGGCTGGATTCCATTATTGCTAACTCTGTCACTGACACTCCATGACCTTGAGCAAGTTGGTTAACCTCACCTCAATTTGCTGATCTATGAAGGCACATATTCTGCAAAGTATTTCAGTAGGCGGATGGTCCTCTTTGAACTGGCAGAACTGCTCCGATACTTTGCAAAACTGCTACTGTTTACCCCTTCACAGGATGATGAGAAATGTCATCAGTAACTGTCTCCAGGATGCTGTAAAATGAAATAGTCTCGGAGTATTAACTATTAGCATGGATGACCACACGCATAAATCATGCTGATACTGACAGCAAAATTTATTAGGACCACATTATTTTTTTAAGTGCTGAAAAGGTGACTAACAAAAGGAAACATTCAAATGCAACTAAGAGGCATGAAAAGCAGTGAAAAATTAAGTAACAGCTGTGCATTGCTTCTGATCCATTCTGCTACAGGCTCACAAGAATCCTAGAGAAGACATTCAAGGGCACATGTGCTTTAGTCTCTATTTTCTCACTTTCAGTTTGTGTTTAATGCACTAAACTGGCTGATTTTTAAACGTGTATCCTCCTTATTAGCGCTGCGTGGCCCCAAACTGCCTCAGATTAACAGAGGGGAGCACTCTTCCCTGGGAGAGCGACGGGAGTAAAGGCGTTCCGAGCCGTGCCTACTGCCGGCAGGGCACGGCGGTAATTGCACACTCTTAATTGATCCTCTTTGTTCTCCAACGAGGAGCAGCAGCGATACGGGCTGAGGCGGCTGCGAGATAACGGCGCCTCCCGCCCCCGGCCCGCCCCCGCCGCCATGTCGGGGCTGCCCCAGCACGCCGAGTTCCGGCGGCCTCGGTACTTCGGGGGTCGGCGCTGCTTCCCCCGCCCGGGCAGCCCCGCAGTACCGACGGCTCCCCGGGCAGTGGGGCTTGTGCGGCCGGCCCGGCGCCCCTCACCTGCGGGGAGGTGTTTTTTGATAATACTTCATCTCATCTCACGGTTCCCGATGTCTGACCCCGTCCCGGAGGCGTTCCTGCCCCTCTCCCGGCTCCCGCTGCGCTCGGGGCCACCGTGTGTTCTGCCCTGCGGGGTCCCTGCAGAGCATCTCGGGCTCACCTCGATGCCGCCCATCGCTGGCAGGGCCCCCGGTGGAAGGGTCGGCGAGTGTCACCCCTGGGCTGAATCAGAAGTATTACCGAACCGAACGTACAGGCGTGACCGTCTGATCATCCAACAGCACGGCTTAAATGGGACACACTGGCCCTGTAAACACTTCCATGCTGTTACCTTTGTTCTTTATTCCTCTTTGTGCATTCAATTAGACTGTTTGTGGACTTCAGCTCATATTATGCATTATCCACTATATCATCTTCCCTTAGGTTTTTTTCCCAACTTCCCCTCTGGACAATACAAACAAATCCATGTGTAATCCCCATCCAGTATCATCCCAAACTTCAAGATCTTTAATGCAGCAAAACGTTTTTGTTGCAAGTCAGGTGGATAATTGAGGTTTGTATTGAGCCACCCAGTACAGGATTGCAAAATCTTTTACCCATTACCAAGCTTTACTCCTCAGTGAAATGAATACACATCCGTGGTGAAATAAACACAGCAGCCATGAATGTTTCACAGTAATATCATGAAACAATTCATAACAGGAAGTAACGTATTTTGTCTATTTAAAGTCATGGAAGACATTAAAAAAAGATATTCTAAAAAGTATATTTTCTAACTTAGGCAAGATATGTGTATTAGCTCACCTTTTTCTGCAGATCTAATGGTTCATTAAGAAGTTCGGTCTTACAGCTACAAATTACATAATATTGTTAAACTATAATATATAGAAATTATAATCTTGTCAGAATTTCTGAAAATGTACACAGTGAAAACTGGAAAGAATATTTTGTTTCTTGATGAGTGTAAATCAGTTCAGATTTTAACATGTTTAAAAATAAACTGGAATTCGTGTTTTTAAAAAGGTTATCAGACTTCAGCCTTTCAGGATACATTCATAAATTATTATGATTTTACTGAGTGCTAATCCAATGGAGGGTGTTCCTGATTTTGGAAACCTGTCTCCAAGCAGGAGAAGCAGCAGACATAAACATGCTTCAGAGATATTCAAATTATTAACAAACAGAATGATCAAATAAAAACATAATCTAGAATGGCTAGACTTAAAAGCACATTAACTAGACAAATTCGTATTTTTCAGTTCATCCAGTTAATTCACAAAGAAAGTTCAGACTCTCTAAAAACAGGTTTTATATCTGCCTCTGTAAGTTTCCCAGGATCCAGCTTTTTTCTGTCACACATTTGATAAGGTTTGCATCCACCTGTTGAAAATTAGGAATTGTGCTAGTCTCCTGCCTCTTCCACCCATCGATCACTAGAGCTAGTGTCCAGGTTATTTTGCGATTTTTAAAAGCCCTGCATTAACTCCAATTAAATGTGAAAACTTGTATGTGTGCGAGTAGGACTCGGTGGTGTTCTGTCCTTGCTGCTGGTGCTGATGCCTCGAAGAGCACAAAGCCCCATTCCCGACAATTGTGCAGTAACGTACCCTTGGGAGAGACTATGCCCATCCCGGACATTCCTAAGGGTACGTGTGTGCCATGGCTGTTGAACCAGCACTGACACATGCTGAAACGTCCCAGAGCTTTTTAGTTTTGGGCACGCAGACAGCCTGGCTTGGCACCGTCTCGCTGCTCTTTCCGTGCCTCGCAGCCAGGCTTGCTGCCTCCGGGGGACTGAAAACGATGGGGAGGGTGAGTGCGGGGTGCCCAGTGCCGGGTGCTCTGGTAAGGCTGCTCAGCTGCGCCGAGGGAGATGGAGACTGCTGCCTTGTGTGGCAGTAACTGGGAGTATCTCAGATCTGTGGGAAGTTCTCTCCTTTATCGTTAGGTCATTGTCTCTTTCGCTTTCTCCTTATTGGGCTGCTTTATTCTGCCCGAATAATTAATTATTTCTGGGATTAGAGGCAGATTGAGGTTACGTTCCTTGTTATGATGCTGGTAGAGCAGGGAAAAGATGAGAGGAGAAAATGTGGATGAAGGAGACAACAGAAATACAAATGCAAAGGGGCAGAGATATAAGATGCAGGAAAGAATCCGCAACAAGTTTGTCAGGTCACCTTAAGTGTGATTCAAGGTGTAAAAAAATGTTGTTCCTGCGGCCTATATTTGGTCCTCTGATTTTTTACCTACCTTAGAAACTGCTGCGAGTTACCTAAAAGCATTGGCTAGCCTTCTGTCACATAAAATATTGCCTCCTTACAGGATGAAACCTGACAGTGGAGTGTGTAGAGATGAAATGCTCCTGGATGACTCTGTGGTGGTTTTGGTTGCTGTGGTGATTATCCATCTGTTTAAATACTTCATATAGGAGATTCACAACTCATTTATCATGGACAAGATTTTCTTAAGTTGTGAGAAACACAGCATTATGCCTGATTTCTGTAATTTTACACACTTGATTAGCAATACATTCCACTTCATCTGCCATGGCATAAGGACATGGTGTAGCATTTATAAACAGAGAGGGTACCGTATTTGGGTTCTGTGTTCACCACTAGCCCAGTGGGCCTGGAACAGTGCTGGCCTGTGCCGTTGCAGAGACTGACTGCAAACACTTCATGAGGGGCCTCCTTTAATGAATCCTCAGTCTGAAGAAGTCACACAGATTAAATTGTATATTTACAAAGTCTGATATGAAACAAGTGAGCAGATAGGAGAAAACTAAACTTTTCATGTATCTGAATCTTACCAATAACTCCTAATGCATTTAATTCTTACTAGTGAATATTCTTAATGAGATGTTTTGTTTTTCTTGGCAGTTCCCTTGTCCATGTCACAATGTGGCAGATCCTCTTTGGCTTTGAAGTAACCCAGGAAAGGGAGTGACATTATCTGCCTTGCCATTTGCACTCATGTTGTCTTTCTGTAGAAAATGATTGACATTTTCTTTCTAATTAATACCAATTTATTAAAAAGTCTCTGTAACAGAAGTTTTTTTCACTTTTAAAGACTAACAGAAGAGACAATCCTGCATTTAAACTACCACCTTAAAGCAGCATACATGTTCTGACTTACAACAGAAGCAAGAATTTTTCAACCTAAATCAAACAAGTCCAAGCTGTTCTGATAACTTTAATTCACCAGCAAAATCGTTTTGTTTTTTTTTTTTTGCTTGCTTATGTGGCAGGTTTTCAAATTTCCCCCCTCCAGTGGCAGCAAGCTGTATTCCCATTCCCTGTCACTGGGAACTTACGTGTACTCTTGTGTATTTTTTGTGTCAGAGGTTAGACTGTTTGTTTTTATGACTAATGATGTGGACCTTGGGAGCCACATATCTAAGCACCGTTGAGGAAATATCTAGACTTCTGTTAAAGTGTAATCCCTGTCAGGGCATGCCTATACAGGAGAGCTAAAGACAGCTCGAAGCTCTCTCTGCCTGTGCTCCCCACTGGCTGGAGCCAAGCCAGTTCCATCTTAGGAATGTTTTAGCTCAGCTCTCTGCCTGTGCTGCTGGGTCTGTGAGATGTGCCTATGGGCATGGTGAGCGCAGCATGCCAGAGAGCCACATTTGATGCAGAACAGATAAAATTATTTGAGGAAAATACATCCTAAAGTGTCACTCTCTTTAAAATACTAAATGTAAACAAGGGCAGGTTTCATGCATGCTCAGTGAATAAGACTAAGTGTAAGATCTAAGGGATCAAGTCCCTCTCAGGTCTGGTACTGCGTGAATTTTGCCCGAAATGTGGTTGCAAATACACTTCAGACAGGCATCAGGGTTCACTTCCTTGTACTTGGTGTCTTATGGTTCTTCGTGTGGGAGTTCCTGACATGCTGTGCTCCTAAACTGTATGAAAGATGCCATAATTGAGTCTTAGACATATACAATAATTTTGAAACCTCAGAGAGAACAAACATTTAGAGATTTATAGACAGTCGTCATCTTTATGAAATGTAGTATCTATTTCTGCATTGTCTGCAGGACCCTGCTGAGAATCTCCATGTCCTGCTCATCACAAAGCTGCAAACCCAGCATGGGCTCTACTTTTTTCCAAGGGTGTACGCATACCTCTCTTATAAATAAGCAGTTATGGTTGTTTCATTAGACCTCTAATAACATCTCTATTTTATTTTCCTTTCAAAGATGTTTATTCAGTGTTGACACATATTTATAATATCATCTCAACAGTAAGAGTCTACCCTGTCAGATTTACAGCTATTATGAAATACGATGCTATCTGCATACAAATGGATGGTGGGAGCCCTACAGACATTTCCCCTATTATTACTGCCTAACAAAGCAATAAAAATTTAACATTTACCATTGGGAAACACCTGCAGAGATTAAATTAAAACTAGATTATATGCTTATCAGTTATATGTTACGAAAGCAAACTCTTTAGAGATTAACATAAAAATCATTGTTATCAAAATCTTATTAAAAGCTTCAGTTAATACACTCCATTTTGCACCTCCACTGCTCAAGCGTTCTCCATGTGACTTACTGAGTCTTTGTGCAGCTGTAGGGAGGGGAGGCAGGGCAGCCTCACCGACAGCTTTGCTATCGCCTCAGCAAACGCCTTCCCTGATATTTGTATTTGTCGTTAAAAGCTGACCACAGGTACCATTTGTCCTTCCCTCTCTGATGCCAGCTGCTCTCTGAAGGGCTCTCCACACTGCACGCTCTGTTTCTTGAGCATGGCGCCAAGGCAGGCTCCAGGCTTCCTTGTGGAGTTCTGCTGGGAATTACTCTGGAGAGCACTTGTCATTCCTGCTGAACTCATTCTGTAGTATGGTCAGCAGGACCAAGACAAGGGATTTTAAAAGGCTAGAAGTTGAGGACAAGGAGCTGTTGTTGCTGCTAAGCAGATGGTCTTGTGTTTAGTTTGTACAGCTTTTGACATGTTGCAAACACGCTGGAGAAGAAAGAGACCTGGGAGGCAATTGGGCTGGAGTTGATCTCTGACCTGGAAATTCAAAATGCTTCTGGATTTGGGCTTTGCTGCCACCAACGATTGAGAAGCTTAGAGCGCAGATAATCTACCTGCTCTGGCTCAAAGAGGACATGCAGATCCTACCTGTGCCTGATTTGCACACACAGTGGTTAGGGTTTATTTCTCCATCTGGTATTACAGTGACCCCTTTGACTCCAGGCATTAGAAGCCATCTGCCTTGGGCATATTCCAAACTGTGTATGGGAGGGTACCACTCATGAACAGCCTGAATTACTTATGTGAAGGCCCAGGTCAAAACCCCCTTTGATTGTGGAGATTCTGCTGAGTTTGGTGGATCTGGAGGAGGTCGTACTAAGAAGAGGTTAAGATCACTCTTCCTGTGATTGTATAATAACCAGAGTTATGTAGTTTACCAAAGACCAAACCCAGAAGACTTTTAGGGAGTGTCAGACCATGGTTTCCTCAAAACATTTATTCTGAAGACAAATTTGATGCAGGGAACTTTCTGGTGATTTTTTCCAACCCCTCACCATCTCCTCTGGTGCATTGGCACAGACTGTAACCTTTAGTTAAGTGAATAAGAAGTGTTGGGGGAATCCAACTTAAAAAAAACCCCCAACAACTACTTAGGTTTATAAAAATAGACAAAATAGTGCATAGACCTATGAGGTGGGGAATGCAGAGCCAAAGCAGAGACAAAGAAAGGGAGGAGAAATGGCTGGAGCTTCCTTTGCATGGTAGAAAAAATATCTGTGCAATCATGGCCTAACATTTTAAGTAATAAGGGTTTGCTGGCCCAGCTGATTTTCACTGAAATAGGTTAGGGAGTGTCCAAACAAGTATATCCAGATCAGAGGGGTGGTAACCTATTGCTGGGCAATGCTCACCAGCCTCTGGGCAGACTGGGGGAGGACTGTGCTGTCAACAGAGCTGGATTTGGGAGGAGACACATGTCCACAGTCTGACTCCTAGCACTGTCACAGCCTAACCCAGGCTTGCTGTGTGCCTCTCTCTCGGAACAGCTGGAGTGCACACTTTGCCTTCCCTCATGCCTGCAGGGAGAGGCTGTACACTAGCACTTTTATAACAAGCTTTCCTTTGAGGGGAGGTAATGGCCAGATCCGGTCACTTCAGCACCAGCTATGGGTGCATCCCAATTCTGTGTGGAAGCCAGAGTTCTGTCATTTTACTTGGACAAATCACCATATTTAAATTGGAAAGGCCTGCTCATCCTCTCTTGCTCCACTTTCAGGCTCTGAGCAGTGTGAATTATCAACAGGAGGATTTAAGATTTCATTTTTCAAAAATGACGCACATTTTCGTATGTACATACCTATAGCCAAGACGTAGAAACTCCTTAACTGCAGTCTGAATTTTCCATCGTTATTATGCTAAATAATTCACTTCTGCTGCCACTAGAGGTATAACATTCACTTGAACAAATACCAAAGGAAACATTTAGTTGGAAACCTTGCCCATATTAATATTTCATTTTTCAAATAATGTTTTTGATCTGTGTTCTTTTGGAGGCCTCAGTCTACTTTGCTTATTCCTGTTGGGCAGCCTTTCTTTTATTGAACTACAGCTGGCTACTCCTGAGATGAAATGCCACTTTGTGATTGAAGGGTACAGAATTGAGTGCTCATTTAAACTGCATAAAAAGCTAAATTATAGTATCAGTCATTGTATCAATCATTTGTGACTACCTCATGTGTAGCCTTGTACCAGCACATTTGTAAGTCTCATTCCACATCAATTCTGGTGCAAATTTACATTTGTTCTGAAACGCAAACATAACAAAATTTATTTTAAATTAATTTGCTTTTTCCCCTCCCATCTAATAACCAGTTCTCAGATACAATCTCCCTCTTGAAAGTCATGAAAATGTCAGTGGGGACAAGGGTAGCAATGAAGTTCCTAGATTTCCTTTGGCAATGGTAGGAGAATTGCTGCATAACCTGGAGTTTCACAGTAGACCTGCAGTGCCTACATGGTCTGACTGCAGCCCAAGGGATGGCTCAGCTCAAGGGTGATGGCTTGTTGTAAGGGGTCTAAATTACACCTGGCCACAACCTGGTGGGGACATAATCTTTGTCTGTTCGAAGTTTTTAACCTTTCTTTCAAAATGTTCTGCCACGCTCAGAGCCAGGCTCTGCTCAGTGGGTGCTGTGGAGCCTCAGGGAGGTTTCTGTGGGCACTGCCCGCTGTGCCACCACCAGCTCTCCCGCTACCTTCCACAGGGCCCCCTTCACCCTCCCACTGCAGTTCCACGTGCTGCTTCCCACCTCCTCCTCAGCTGTGCCCAAGCAGCACAGCCCAGCCAGATGCCAGCGCCAGCTCGGAAGCAAGAGTGGGGACAGCGAGTGACACCAGCTGGAGCTACAAACCTGCATGGAGAACAAGCCCCAAAACAGCCTTCCTGCCCTGTTCTCCTTGCAGGACTGCACCCACCTCGCTCCAGGGAGAGGTGGAAGAAAGCAGGAAACAGCACCATGAATGCTGGAAGTAGAGATCTTTTTCACCAGTTTTGTGAAGTTTAATTTGTTTGGGAAAAATTGCAGCATTCAGAAAATAAAGGTGTGATGGTTAGACTGAAACGTGGGCTTAAATTTAGAATCCCCTGAACTGCAGCATGGTGTACCCCCTGCTTATAGGCACTGCACTACCTGTCACAAGAAAATTATTTTGGAGAGAAAATATTGAAACAAGACACCAGATGCTCTCAGAAGTTTTTGTCTAAAATGAAATTTTGAGAAAATTATTGATTGCTTGAAGCACTTCATTACAGTAAAGTGGGCTTTAGCTGGGAAAGGTGTTCCCAGCAGAAGTGAAACACAGATCCTCATACAACTCCTGGCCTGGTGCAGTTTTTCTCCAATACAAAACTAATATCACAGCTCAGTATAGACCACATACATATTGCAGTTGGTGTATTCTTATTTTTAGTTTCTTTGTACTTTTTGTAGTAATACTGATAAATTCACCCAAGTCTTATTACACTCACAAGAGATCTTTTACTAAGAGAAACAGTGTACAATTGGGATACTTTGGATTCTATTAGGATAAAGGTCTATAAAGTAATACCACTGAAATTATAGCAATGGGAGATAAAAATTAGATCCATGTAATTTATTGAACAGCACTGCTATCTGACCTTATTTCTGCCCTCTACACAGTCATTAGCAAGACTGTGCCATTTATTTACAGCTTCCTCCTCTTGCAGGCCCAATCTTAGGCAGTAAATTTGATTGCAGAAATGTTTTCACTGAAGCAGTTGCATTTAGAATAAAGTTACCAACATACTTTCTCCCAAAAACATCAAGAAAATGCATGGCAACCTTGTATGCTTTTTCCGCAATTTTGATAACTCTTCCCAATGATACAATTTAGAGTCAAGTTGACCTTTATGGGTTTCACAGCTAAGGCAACAGTTACATAAAAAGGATGGATGAGCAACAACAAAAGAGAAAGGCTGGCATCATATAATCTGAACACCAGAACTGCCTGCATTTATACTTTACTATTTCAGTGAGGGAGGCAGCACTGGAGAGTGGTGAAGCTCGTAACTTTAAGTAAGGAAATGGAGGTTCTGCTCTCATTTCTTCCTTTTATTCCCTGTATTGCCCTAAGTCATTTAAGACCATACTGCAAATGTTACCTTAGATTTAAAACGCAGAAAGTGTACAATTAAAAAAAAAAAAAAAACAACAAAAACCAACCCAAACTTGTTACCAATAGTCAAAATTCTGCTCAGCAGGGAAGAAAAGGGGGCATGCAGCAGTCAAGGTGATTTTTAATGACAAAAATACCTTTGGCTCCTATTGATTAGATGCTGATTTCTTCCTCAGTGAATGAGAATAAAACTCTGACACCATGTGAAGCATGTTGGAAGAGTTGGTTTATATGACTGCTAACAGTCAGGACTCGTATTTGTCACTAAACTAAAATATTGGCAACTACACAAGTAACAGGACAGTGTCTCTGTTGCTCAGTCTTGCTGGTTGGTTATGCTCTCTGCTTTAGTTTTTGCTGAGATACAAAAGGCTCCGTTTTCACAGAAACTAATAATTATTACAAGAGATGTATGACATTCCCATAAGCATGGCTGGTAGAAGTGTTTCAATTTGTTATTGTCCTAGACCAGATCTGGAGAGCTTCTTCCAGCACGGTGATACTTTTTACAAGACTTTCTTTCCTTTCTCTGCGGGATTCCAGGGAAGGCATCTGGGGTGGCTTAAGGAACTGGATAAAGTTTGGGTCCCCTTGAGGGAGTGGCAAGGAGTCCCTAGCCTTTGAGGCCAGAAATTCATACTTTCTTCACTGTGTTTGCAAAAATTCACCTGTTTGTGCCTCTCTCCCAAGATTCAAAAAGGAAGGGACACTTTTGGAGAGGCAGCAGATTGGCCTCAATGCCATTGAAGCCAACAGGGTTTTCGTTCAGCTGCAGTATTTGAGGCCTGACTACTTCTGATTTTAACTGTTCTTAAAATATTTCTGCACTAATAATGCAGAATATTAGCACACGTAAATCTGCGGGGCTTGCTGAAACTGTTTGCTTATAGTTTCATTGACCTTGACAACAGTAAACAATAGTGTTTCCAGAGGGAGAACTGAGTCTTCCTGTATGTTTGTTGTGCTAGTTCTTGGTTCAGGATTTTTTTTCCACTATTGTCCATTAAAATTCATTTTATGGCCTGTGTGACACAGTGGCTGATGCTGAAATCCTCTGATGCTTTTTGGAAATGCAGTAGGAGCAGTTTCCAGCCCATGTTGCAGGAAATTTGCATGTTCCAATGAATAAAAATTAAGATGAAGCAGGATGTGTGGGAAGACCTGGTGCTGACAGAATCATTCCCAGCTGCTTTCTTGGTTGCAGAGTAATCACAAAATGAGGATTTTTAGCAAGCTTGTTTAAATCCTCATCAGTGGATTTTGGAAGAATGGGGCCAGTGCCTGCTGCCCTGCTGAGTTATGTGTATGTTCTGTACCTCTGGAAAACTCATGATTAGGCTCTGACCAGAAAGCAAGCCTCAGTGAGAAAGAACTGTCACCAAACTCCTAAAGTCCACTGTCTGCAGAGTCCCTTTTCTTAGATGAGCTGGCTTTGCTTCAGTGGTGTTAAGGAAAAGCTCTATTTGGAGGCAGAAGGCTGAGTGTAGCCCTGGCCTCTGAAATCAGATTGCACTCTTTTGCCTATATACTGGGAAAGGAGCAGCTGAGGATAAAGCTTGTACACAGGCAGCTCTGTATAGTGTTTCAAGGAAAGCTTTGGAAAAGATAAGATTCTCATTTTGTACTTTGACAAAGAGCTGCACTGACTGCAGGAGTCTCCATGATACACTCACAGCAAATACAGCAGTTTTCCATGGCATTGCTGCAGCACTGCCCTACCTCATTTTATTGCCCTTCCTGTTTGCCACATCACCAGCTCCAGGGAGCTGGGGCTGCTGTGGATGTGCCAGTCCCAGAGCCTGGAGGAAAAGGGTTCATGGCAGAGCTTTCTAAGTCTCTGCAAGCAATGGAAAGTTAACAGTCCAGACAGCCTTTGCTGCTTTTGCTTGAAAATAGTAAACAAGTCAGAAAAATATTATGGTTGTATCTAGTATGAAGTAAGGCTTTAAATTTGAGGTTACTTACCTTTCAAGTGCTCCACATATCCCTTATTTGACCAGAGGTTTGTAAATGTGGCCCTGTGAGGACTGCAGGGGTAATTGGCTGGCAGCCTAGGACTGTATTTAATTAGCAAGGAATGCACCGACCCTAACTGCATTCCCTGTAGGAGCCACAACCCACATGGCTACAGGTGCTGTCCTGCTTGCTTCTCAGGCCCAGGGACTAGCCTTCCTCAGGCAGGAGTGCTGCATGCTGCAGCTTGTACTGCATTTGGAAAAGAATATGCTTGGATATCACTATCAGACAAAAGTCTGTTTTCTGTTTCTTGCTCTGCCATAATGACAGGCAATATCCTCAGATTTAGGGCAGTTGTGTACTGCCCTCTTAGTACACAAACCCCCAGTTGGCATAACCTTGCTGGATCCACATTTTTTAATGCCTCTTTGATTAACCATTTTGGGACAGCTGGGCCTGACTCTGACTAGCATCAGCTGTTGATCTTACTGAGCTCATCTGGAGTTTCAAGTGATTGATACCTCAGAGAATTAAGCTCAAAGTGCACCAAGTGAGTCTGCCTAGAGCTAAAATACCCACAGTCAAAGCCTATTAACTGAAACGTCTGTGTTTCGCTGAAAGTCTCTTTGGAAAGCTGAGGCTAATTTTTCCTTTGTTGCCACTATTCTGAAGTATTCTGCCTTGATACACTAAGATGTAATATACTGTTCTTGTTTTTTAAGCAGTTAAATGCCTAAATACTCTCTTTAGTGCTGATTTCTGAATTTTAAAAAAAGTTAACTTCTATTTTTATGGTGATTTCTGCTTTATCAGGTGATTGTTTGCCTGGGACATGATTCAGGTAAGCTCCTGTTGTGTGTATCAAAGGGTAATTTATGATTTCAGTGCACTAAGTTATGTATTTTTCATCATGGTGGCTCCTCCTAAAGAACAACAGGAACCTCGTAGAAGTGTGCTTCTCTCTTCACTTGTTTTCCTTCTGATCTACGCTTGTTTTTTCATAACCACTTTTCAAAGGTTTGTTCCTTTAGTTGCCTCTATACATCCATTTTCCTGCATTTTATTTTCCCTGTTGTCTGTGTTCCTTACTGTGTGAGCACCGAGAAGACCTGAGCAACTGGAGGAGGGGAAAGGCTTTGTGAGCACTTAGCTGCAAACCCCAAGGCATTGCACTGAGATACAAACCCCTGAGGGGCACGGTCCAGTCTCAGTGACTCCTTTCCCAGAAGACCCACAGCAGCAGGGGTGCTGAACAACTCAGGACCCCCCTGCTTTAGAGCAAGTGTACCATTTGCCTCTATTTTTCATTTTAACGTACTCCTAAGCTGACAATACAAGTGCTGTGGAAACCTTGATTCACCAATAGCTCATCACAGATTTCCACTGTGCCAGACTTACACTAGGCTTTTGTGGTCTTCGCCCTTGAATTTTTAATTTCATTTCTTGTAAATATATATATATAAGGCCTATACCCAGCACTGATCACCCACCATGTCCTTTTCTCTTCCCCGTTGACTGCTGCTTTCTCCTCTCTTCTGCTTTTCTGCTGGATGGTAAAATGAGGGAGCAGGATGTGTGTGCTGGGAGGAAAAGGGAGCTTACACAGGGAGATGGCAGGAGGGTGGGGCTGCTGAGGATAAGGGACAAACTGCCTGTCCCTGGCTCGGTGATTATGTAGAGTGTGTGTTGTGCAAGGCTGCAGAAGTGTTGGGGTGACGAATGAGCATGTTGGGACATGGGAAAGGACTGGCACAAACTCCTAGTTCAGTTGGATTTTCCTTGCAAACACAATGGGTTTAGCTGAATAGGGAATAATTGAAGTTTGAAAATGTTTGGATGAGAATTGGCATTATTATAGCCTTTTATTTTTAATAAAGGGTGAGCATAATCATAATCGGAATTTTTGTCCTTTATATGAATGTTGAATATAAAATCTTTAATTGCAGATACTATTTTTTAAAAATTAAACTGAGTGACTTCAGGGTGGAGTTTCTGGTTTTTCTTTTTGTTTGTTTGGTTTTCCTTGCCATCTGAGGTAAATTGTTACTTGCACTTGGCTATGGAGACCAGTTATTTGCTTGCTTTGTTTCTCTTTTTTTTTTTTTTTTTTTTTTTTTTTTTTTTTTTTTTTTTNTTTTTTTTTTTTTGGTGGAAGGTACTGAATTATTACTGGGAACTGATGAGCATTTTGACCAATACTGAGGGCAGCTACATCTTTTACCCTTTAAATATGAGCTAAATGCTACAATTAAACGCCAAAACATAGGATTGAAATTTCCCTTGGCTTAACCTCAGCTAATGTAATATTCTCTCTCTGCACAATTGTAAGTGTGGTTCCACTAGGGAAAATGGCGGGAGGGTTGGATTGCAAAGCTCTGCCAGAAGCATCTCCTGCCCTCTGAGGAAGTCTCCTGGAAGATAGAGTCGGGCAGGAGAATGCAGAGAACGTTTACTGTTCCTTAGTGATGTGCAACACCTGGGCTCATGGCTCAGCACCGAACGACAGGAGCTGCCACTCTGTTTCCAGGAACAGCCCGCAGCACTCTGGGTGGGAGGAAAAGGCCACATACAGAATCATCTTGACTTGGTGCCTCCTCCCAGCTCTGGGCAAGGGCTTGAAAACACAAAAGTTTCACCAAAGTTACAGTGTTTATTTGCTGTTGATCCCATTGTCCCACATGAATTTGTTCAATGCCTTTCAAAATCCATTTTCAGTCTCCACAACCTCCTGAGGCACTGACTGCCACAATGCAATTATGGATGGTAGGAAAGAGTACTTCCTTTTGGGTGTGTTTGTTTTAAACTTTCTGCTAAATGCCTTTGTTGGATGCCCCCTCGGCTTTTATACTGCAAAAGAAAGTGAACAATTACTCTGCATTTACCTTCTCCATTCAGCATTTTACAGACTGCCATCATTTTCCTCTGCAGTCACCTTTTTTTCCAACCTGAAAAGCCTTTGTCTACTTCATTTCTTCTTGCAGTGAAACTGTTCTGTATCTCAAAAAAGATAAATGTGGGCTTTTTATTACTCCTCTCTTTTTTTCTCCTCTCGGACAAAAGTGTTGAGTAAACCCTATACAGGAATGCCATGGTTAAAAGATTCTTTGGTGCTTCTTTGTGCCAAAATAATTAGCTTTTGACTCTTGGAAATTACCACAGGCTTCTGAAAGGAAGAGAAAACTTTGTTCTTGTAACCTCCTCCCTAGTTTGAGATTGTGTTCATATCCAAAACTAGGTAAGAGAATGCAGCAAATAAACAGAAATGTCTGGGTTTGCAGTTCTCCTTTGTTGCCAACAAACCTTCCAACTTAATACACAAAAATCGAGTGAGTGCAAGGAAGTGGCAAAACTGGGACCTGAGAGTTCAGGAAGTTCAGTAATTCAGGCTGTAGTGAGCAAGGTCGGCAGCAATAACAGGACACAGAGAGCAGCTCCAGAGACAGTGGGGCTGTTTTATCCTACTTAGTCCAGAATAAGCAGAGTATCTTCTATTATGTCTAAATCTGAAGTGACAGTGGAGTAAAAGAGAGCACATTTTTATTTTAAGTTTCTATGTTCCTACCTGGCACAAATACTCCATCTGAGAGAGGGAAATGCAAATGCCTCCAGATCTGAGCACAACCATCCGCAGGGAACACCTTGCTGTCCTTTCAGTCTGGCAAAGTCACAAAGCTCTTCCACCTTGTGCCCTTTTTTCCGATCTTGTAATATTCAAGCTGACTCTTCAAGACTCTGCTCACCTACTTCTTGCTTCCTGCTGTGTCTCAGTTCTTTGGATTTCCCATCTGCTGTGTGCTGCTGGCAATGCTGCTGCCCTGCACTGTCTCCTCCTGCCATCTCCTCTTTCCATGCCCCTACACAGAGAGCTGCTCTCACAAGATGAGGTTGTATCCCTGCCTAAGGTCTTCCTGGAAACTTGTTTCTTCCAAACACCTACCAGATACCTCAGGAGATGAGTTTTCACTTCCTCTTCTTCATTATCTATCTAAAAAATAAGTATTGAAGAATGAAAAGATCTTTATTTTATTTTCCCATGCGCTTACATTTTGCTGAGTTTCCTGCTAAGCTCCCAGTGCTGCTTGGGCCTTTCCCTCCTGTCCTGCTTCATTGTCTTGTTACCGCTCACTCATTAGATCATGGCTGAAATTAGCTGGTAAGAACCGCAGGGCAGGGTTGATTCCTCTCGCCTCTGTAACGAGGGCTTGATATGGTTTTAAGTTATTTTAAAAAAGCGTGAAAACAACAAAATAAGCACTTCTGCAACTGGGGAAATCAAGGTAGGAAGGCCAGGTACCCGTGGAAAGTGCTGGTGGAGGTCTATAACAGAGCTAGCAAGAGCTCATGTGCCACCAAAGCCTTGTGTTCCAAGTAGATAATTCTGTCTGCTTTTGTCACTGTCTTTAATGACAAATAGTCTTTAGGATTAAATATGGGATTCCTTTTGGGGAAAAAGTATTTTATGAAAATTTTTTATGGTAAAATGCAACGCTTTTATGGCACAGTATTTTCTGTATAATTTTTGGGTGTTTTGGGGGAACTAAATCATGATAAACATATTCATGTCATGGAAGTGTTTGGTTTCAGTAAGATGATGATCTGTTAAGGATATGTTGGAAATGTTAATATTCATCCCTAAATGATAGTAGTATTTCCTGTTTGGGACCAGTAAGTTACCTTAGGTGCCCTCAGCACAGAGTTAACATCCCATGGAATGGTGTCCATCAATATTTTGGAGACTGTCCCTAACATTTTTTTTAAGATACAAGGTGCCATGTCAGTGAGGGACACTGCGTGTTCCGAGTGCAGTGAAATGATGGTGAGGGTTGAAAGGTGACTTGCTGAGCTGAAATCAGAGGGCTGAGGCTCCCTGAGGCTTCCAGCAGGGTCTGGTCTGCTTTGAATCAGGCACAAGCAGCATGTGGAGTGCAGTCAGGTTAGCTAAACTTTCTCCGTGGGAGATACTTTGAACTCTGCAAGAGAGAATTTCTGTTGCAAGCAAGCCATGTATATAGTAAAAAATCATATCTGTGTCCAGAAATGAAACAGCCAAGTGTGGCTTTTGCTTTATGATAAATCCTGTCAGTTCAGAGCAGGTCCCTAGCCCATGAGTATTCTTTGCCATAAAATAAATGCTGATAGGTAATAGATGAAGCAGTGAGAACTTCTCACTTGGTGGCAAAAATCTGTGTAGCATAGCCTGGGAAAATGACTCTCCCAACCAGTCCCTGTTGGCTCTAGTCTATTTAAACATATGTATTTTCAGGTTTCAGTTCTGGTAATGAAATGCTGCTTTTATGACTCTTCCTCAGAGGAACTCGGGCAGAAGGATGCAGTTTTCCTCAGAAGTGGCAATTTTTTTGTCTGTCTTCATATTTTACATTGTAGAATGCAATAAAGTCCAAATCCTGCCACTTTGTGCATTCATTTAATTCATATTGTTGCTTTCCACATCGGTAATACTCTGGGTTTTTGGGGTTTTTTAATGCCTTTCATCCAAAGATCCCAAGCTGATTTGGCCTGATTCCCAGGTACAGCTTAGCAACACTTAGCATAAGACCAGTAAAAGGAAGTAACAGGGAATTTCATGCAGTTCTTGGCTGGCTGTCAATTCAAACACACCTACACACACCTACGGAGCATCCCCAGCCTGTGAGCCCCTGGTCCCCGTGGCTGTGACTGCCTGGTGCAAAGCTCCTGTCTCAGCCACAAATCCCTCTCTCTTTCTCTTACCCCCCCAGAACAAGCTCTGTTGTCTCTGAGTGTTTATGAGTGAGAGATGATAAATCTTTCTGTGAGGAGAACTTGGCAGGACATATCGGGGCTTGGGGCTGGGGCCATTAATCTGATGTTATTTGCTGTTGGATCACAAACATGCACTAGGCTGAAGCACACACTTTCACTTTTGTATCTCCCTGCATAGGTATGTGCACAACTTTAATTTCCTTCTCTCAGCTTCAGGTTTAGAGTAACTCAATTCTCCAGTTTGCTAAACTGGAGAAGGTTTCAGTTTCCTTTTCAGCAGCCAGAATACTTTTCAAACTTTCATTGTTAATGTTGTTTCTTTTTTGGAGACTCTTGGACTTTGAAACCTGTTCTCATACGGAAAGCCTTGCCTGTCTGGAAATCTGTTCTGGCTTGCTTTGCTGTTCAAAGTGCTGCTTCGTGGGTTCATTTTATGTCTCTTCGGAGACATTTTGTCAGAATTTTGCTTATCTACCAGTATTGCAAAACGATCCCCCATCTTAGGCAACCAATCACTTCTTCATCCCCTTCTCACTGGTCTTTAAAGCAAAATGGAAATTAAACTGTATCTGTTATACAGGCTGGGGATCTGGCTTTCACCTTTGGACTGTGGACAGTATAAGTTGTGCTTGCATAAAAACCTTGCAGGAAGAAGAAACCTTACTGAACTGTGCACCACAAGGGGTTAACACATGTCTGAGGGAGAAGAGGAAAAAACCAGGATGGCTGGACTCTGCCTCTTTGCTAAGTGGCTGCTTCTTCTGAAGTACAAGGAAGACAGATGAAAAACCTCGGAGTTGCCCTGAATTATCTTCCTGAGCATACAGCTCTCTTTTTTTTTTTCAGTTAAATATGACAGTTATAGTGCAGTATTTATGCACGGTCAATAAATCAGCAGAAAATGTGCTGCAGTTGGGGCATGTATCCATAGTCTGTTCCTTATATTTTAGCTGAAAATGGAGTTCCTGAATTTGCTGAAGCCTGTGAAAAGAAATTCAGGTGCACATCTCTACCACAGACTTACACAAACTCTGATGGCTCACAGTAACCAGGGTTTGCCCCTCAGCTGCCATTACTGTCCTCCCATCTGCAAACCCAGACTCCTGGAAAGCAGCAAAAAGGCAAATTTTGGATCGGGCTCCGAAACTCTTGAGTGGAATCATTGCAAAAGAGATGGAACAAGTGAAAGGGTCAGAAATCTCTAAGGGTGAGTTACAATTTCATGGAAGTTTGTAGTGTAGTTACAAAATAGAAAGAAGAAAAAAGGTCCTGCTCAGCAATATCCTGGAAAATGCTGGTTTGGAGGTTTTGTATGTGTTTGTTGGTTTGGGGTTTTTTTTCTGTTTTGTTTTTCCAGAAGGGGCTGTGTGAAACACTGGCAGAGGTAGCCTGGTCTTTTCTAGCATCTGCCTTAAGAGCAGCTAACTACTGACAGGGGAGAATATTTTGCCCTGATACAGCACACAATATCAAAGGACTTGAATTTCCTCAGCTTCTGCCATCCTGAATATAACTTTGAAGGAGCTGTTATTTAGCGTAATTTCTTACCTTCCACACCTGGGTCCAGTTGCGCACAAATTCTTTAAGTTAGCAGGGGATTTCACCTTTTCGAAAGGGATGGCACAGATCTATGGCTGGCTGAGAGCTAAACCTTTCTGAATTCTCACTGTGGTACTGAAAAATGCACCTTGTGTGGTGCCACCAAGTCCCTTAGCTCTGGTAGCAGCCCCTTTTGTTGTATGATAGGGATCATATCTCCCAGTTCATGGCATGGAATTATCTGTATTTTTGTAGTGATTTAGCAGTGGCCATTTCTGCTCTGGCTGGAAGCGTTTTAAATTAAGCAGGAAAGTCTTCTGGGCAGCTGTATTACATGACCAAGATAGGGAGCCACAGCAGCAGAGGGAGGTTTGAAGGGTTTAGCTGTTGATCCAGATTTTAAGTGGATAATTTCTGACTAATGTATCCAGTGTGCCCCAAATTCAGGTGGCTAATCGATGCCAAAGCTGAGTACCTTCGGTTCCTAAAGCAGCATGGCTTCTGTCTCACAGGTCTATTACTTGTTCAGGGCAGAGAGCAGCTAGGTGAGAAAAAAGTAAGACGAAGCAATATAAAAGTATTAAGAAATGAACTGTTAGTGCTAAAATCCTGTTAGAGGCAACAGCTTAGATGTTAAGCTGTGTTAGGACAAGAAACAGAAAAATAATACTTTATCAGCACAACAGGACAATATACCACTGATCTGTATGGTTCAAAATTTATTAATCCAGAATTCTGTTCCTTTTTACTGTGGTATAGAATATCTACACGGAAATTATTTAAAAATATTTCATTATAAGAGAGGTTAACCTGCTGTAGCTGTTGTGATTAATTGTCCCATAAAGTCCCCAAAATTGTCCCCAAAAATTTCTTTAACTATTGCAATTGAAGAAATGTAGATGAGTGTATTTTCAATTAAAAACCAAGAAAAGTTTAGACTTTATAGAGGTGATGAATGTCCGCCGCCACAGCTGCCAGGTAGTCAGCACTGCAAACACAAATTGTACAGAGGAGCAGTAGAAGCCACTCTAGCTGCATTCATGCATGTTAGCAACCACGGTGTCTGTAATTTCAGGAATAAAAAGTGTCTCATTAAACTAAATGAATGTCTTGCATTGTGCCTAGAAGACTGCTAGACTTTAGCTCTTGTGGTATCCAGCTGGAGCAGGATCCAAAAAACAAGATCCTCAAGAGAGAAAGAGGGAGAGTATATGAACCTTGCCTGCTGCTGCCCTTGAAAAGGTCAACCTATGAAATGGGAAACAAGAGTTTCATCTTGACCTTTAAATACTATATTTGGATGGGAAAGAAGTGGCTTTTAGGTAACTGGTGGTCTGTAATTAAAAAAAAAAAAAAAAGTAAGTGAGGATATGAACTTGTAATTGTTTAGCATTTCACACAGCCAGTCAAAGAGGCTGCAGGATATAGGGCCTCTGGGTTGCCAGCTGGAATTGGCTGAGGTCAGCTGGAGGCAGAAGGGAGTCTCTGACCTCATCTGGTTGACATGAGAGCAATGCATAGGTGGCCTCATCTAGTTCCCGGTGCCAGGACCTGGCGGTGTTAGGTGGCATCTTCTACCAGTAGTTCAGTTTCCATTCAGGCCTTTGCAAATCCATTCCTGCCCAGGAGTTATCTTTCCAGACTAACATGCAGTGGTACAAAAATACAGTATCTGCATTTTTATCTTATCTATAGAGATTCAAATCCCATTTGTTTCAGTCTGGCTCCATTCATGTGTACTAATCACTTGCGTAAAAATATTTATCTGTTTATCCCTCCTGGCATTTCTGCTGTGATTGTTAAAATTCAGAAACCTTGATTGCAGATACACTCACACATGCACAACTTATGGCGGGCCTGGATAACGGAATGGAGTCTCCGAGTTTGACAGGATTCTCTTTCAAAATGAACTGCTTTTCAACGATTAATTTACCCACTTTTGGTTCAATAGAATTAAATAATGAGATAATGTTATTTGAAAAATATCTCCAGAAGTCTTTTTAAGAGACAAATTTCTTTCTAAAGCCAATATTGAGACTTTGCAGGTCCTGTGTGCAGGTGTTGGGCTTTTTCTGGTGACAAAAGGCATGAGTACATGCCTGAATTAAATGAGTTCACATCTCTGATTATTCTGATCAAAATGGGGAATGGTATTTTTACCAGCATTCATATTTCGTAATGCTTTGTAGTGGGGCATTAGAATTCACCTGTGATGTTGTGCAGCAACAGTATTGTCCAAGTACTTCACAAAAACGGAGTGAGAACTAAAACTGATTCTGCCTGCTGTTGAAATGAATGCTAAAAAAAATAAGCGGAAAAAGCCTTTGAATTTAAAAGTACTGGAAAATATTATCAGTTTCTTTATTATTTTAAAGTAAGATTTATGTTGACAGTGCTGCTTTTGTGTATTTTAGATTTACTCCTGGAAGCAAACAAGCATTCATGAGCGGACATAGTGCTAAATACTTCCTCAGTCTCCTTCCCCTTATCTGGCTGCTGTTGGTGGTGGCTGCCAGGCCCACCGGAGCAGGACACCTTGAAGAGCAGGCTCAGGGAGGACCTTATTTCTCTCTAAAATTACCTGAAAGGAGGTTGTAGCCATGTGCAAGTTGGGCTCTTGTCCCAGGCAACCAGCAGCAGGACAAGGGGACATGGCCTTGAGCTGTACCAGGGGAGGTTTAGGTTGGACATCAGGAGGAACTCCTTCATAGAAAGAGTGATTAGACCCTGGAACGGGCTGCCCAGGGAGATGGTGGAGTCACCGTCCCTGGAGGTGTTTAAGGAAAGAGTGGATGTGGCACTGGGTGCCATGACTTGGTTGACAAGGTGGTGTTGGGCCATAGGCTGGACTCGATGATCTCAGAGGGACTTTCCAGGCTAATTGATTCTGTGATCCCTCCTTTCAGATACTTTTTTTTTTTTTTTTTAAATCTGAGTAGTAGGAAATATTGCAGGGTGTATGCATTTTCAGTTTTGCTACACTTAATTTGCTGCCATCCTGCCTTGATCCAGGTACACTGAGGTGCCCTGTCGGTGTGTGATGCCCAGATCCAGGCACTGCCTGTGGGATATGGCTGTTACCTGACGTGGGAAATGATCGCACGTGGCGGGCTGGGGATCTAGTGCTTAAGTGAAACCTCTGGAGACCAGGAACGGGGGCGATTATGTCACCGGGACAGCAACTGAGAGCCTTCGCCCGCCTCCCCGGGGCCAGCGCACAGCTCCTGCACACTTCCCTCAGCCCCGCGGGGCTCCCCAGCCATCGAGGGCTGCGTGGGCCGAGGGGAGGCGGCGGCGCGGTGACTCAGTCGCGGGTACGGGGAGGTACTGGAGGACCACGGCGTGATGTGGATCGGGACCGAGCGTGAGGCAGCGGCCTACGACGCGCCGGGAGGACCGGCCCCTGGAGCGCGGGTGGGTGGACCCCGCAGAGAGGCGGGGCGGGCGCTGTCTCTGTGTGTGTGTGTGTGTGTGTGTCTGTG
>VYXC01001683.1:733693-749766 GCA_013397175.1 Platysteira castanea | reverse complement strand
GTGTGACAGGTGCGGCGCGCGCGCGCCCGCCGTCACCCCGCTACCCCCTCCCTTCCTTCCCCCGCCCCGCGCGCGCCACCATGAATATGCAAATACAGGTATAATTGCCAGCCAATGGCGTGCGCGCTGGTCACATGGTGCTGGTGGAAGCTCAGGGAAGAGAAGTTGAGTCCGGGCGAGCTTGGGCAGCGCCGCCAGAGCCGAGCGAGCCGCGGGCGAGCGCCGCGCCTCCTCCGTAGGGAGCCCGCCGGCCGGGGCTCTGCCTGGACCATGCCGATCCTCCTCTTCCTCATAGACACGTCCGCCTCCATGAACCAGCGGGCGTACCTGGGCACCAGCTACCTGGACATCGCCAAGGGCGCTGTGGAGATCTTCATGAAGGTGAGTGCGCGGCGCCGGGGGAGCCGCCGCCCCCCTCGTCCTCTTTGCCCCTCTCACGCCGCTTCTCTCCGCTCTCTCCGCAGCTGCGGGCCCGGGACCCGGCCAGCCGCGGCGACAGGTACATGCTGGTTACGTTCGACGAGCCACCCTACTGCATCAAGGTAATGACCCCCCCGGCCGCCTCGGCCCCGCGGCGGGGCCGCCCTTGGCGCGGCGCGGCCCCGTCCAACCCGGCGGCGGCAGCAGCAGCTTGTGAAGATGGCGGACATTTTGCTTTTGTATGGAGGAGAGAGGCTGAGGGCGCTGCTGAGATGGAGGAGGGGGGGGGAGGAGACGGGCGGGCCGTGATTCACCGCCCCGGCGCAGCGAGGGGCGGCCGCGCTCCGCCCCCCGCGGGGCGGTGGCTCTGGTGGGGCCGTCACCGCGCTCGGGCCCCGCGCGGCCCTGAGGCGCCCGGGACTCACGGGCAGGGTGGGGCAGGCAGTGCCCGACCCCGGCGGGCAGGGCAGGGCGAGTTGTCCCTCACGGCTGCGGGGCAGGGGCAGCGTGGAGCCCCGACCCTGGCGCGGCTGTGGGTCTGGACAGCACCTGCGGCTGATTTCCGCCTTTACAATTAAAGAAGCCACAGTGTTGGGGTTGTGTGTCCTCCTGTACCCCGCCCTCTGCCCCGTTCATCCTGCTGAGCACGGTAGCCTGCACCAGTTCTGTGAAAGGTGCTCGGAGCTGCCACTCCGTGCGGGGATGTGATGAGCTGGATGTGAAGCCATCGAATTATCAAGGTTGGAAGAGACCATTAAGATCACCAAGTCCAGCCATCAACCCAGTACTGCTACTGTAATTCCTAAACCACATCATCCAGTGCCAGCCTCTTAAACACCTCCAGGGACAATGACTCTACCACTTCCCTAAACAGCCTGACCTCCTGAATCATTTTTTTTTCTAATGTCCAATCTGAATTTCCTCTGTCTCAGTTAAAGGCCATTTTCTCTGGTCCTCACTGCAGGCACAGCAGAAGAGACTGACCCCTATCTCACTACAGCCTCCTGTAAAGGAGTTGTATAGAATGATGAGGTTCCCCCTGAGCCTCTTTGAGAGTAAACAAGTCTGCCTGTCTGGCTCCTCTTGTCCCTGATTTCTCATTCCTCAAGTTTGAGGGAAGTAGAGCCATGCCATTCACGTCACATTGGCTGCACCACGAGGTTTAGGCAAAAATAAAAAATGTGGTGCTGCATCCCTTATGCCTGAGGTTGTAGCTTGCTGATAGAAATGTCCTAACTTAAAACACTTAGGTAAGGTGTGTTGCAGAAAGAGTTGCTGTGAGAGTTTTAGAATCCTCCTTAGTAGTCCTGGATTAGGACTGTATTTGCTCAAAGTAATACAGTGCTTATCACAAGTGTTGGGCTGTAGACCCATGCTGCGAAGGCCAAAGAAGTTCATGTACAAGTATATTGTTGGTCATCCTAGAGAAGAAAGGAAAATACTCTCTAGACCTCCCAACTAGAACTTCTTGAGATGTTTTAAAAGTAAGTGTGCTCACTGGTGCTGTCTTATTCACATCTTTGATAATGATGAAATGTAATTATCATGAGCTATGAATCATGGCTCCTTTCATCAGTAATAAATTTACACAGCTTTCTGAAGTGACGTGTCATAGAGTGAGTAAGTATTGTTTGGTATTGTGCCTTTCATTTCCTCAGAAGAAGATGTGGAAGTAATTTCTGTGAATTGAAACCATCCTTGACTTACAGAAACTTACTGTCAAAAAACCTGTGTCTGCCTAGGAGAGGTGTTTTTTAGACGTGATGCACACACCATTTGTCCCGTCCGTATTTGTGGCTGGATGCAAACCCCAGGTCTTTGTTATGTGAGTGTTAATTGGATTTCTTGTGTCCTAGATTTATTTTCTCCTAGCTTTGTGTCAAATATTTTACAAGTGTATCTTAGGTTTGAGAAATGAACTTGCTCCCTTGCAAGTGGGGACATAGTGGTGATTTAATTAAAAAAAAGACTTTGCTGCTGGAGGTCTGTGTGGTAATGCTACAGGTTATTACCACATACATACTCAGATTTGCTGAGGAAGATCCTTGTTTTTAATGAGCATCTGTGTACATTCTGATGTGCTAATGAGCATCTGACTGTTCAGAGTTTTAGTAAATAGTAATTGAAATAAGTGGGACTGTGATACCCATCATAGTATTCAGTCATATTTAATATACAGTAAATAGCCAAGGGAAAAGAAAAGTATTATGGTTCTTGTAACTTGCTAATGTCTTTTATAAATTTATATTTCTACCTTTAGCATGCTGGTTTTTAAATTGGACCTTAAACAACCGTAAAATATTTTTTCAAAAATAAGTAACTTTTCTAGGAACAGGCTGCAGATCCAATAAATATCTGATTATAGTAATTATGATCACAAGTGCAGCTCAGTTATTGCATAAAGACTTCATGGCATAAATGAATGTTATTGTGCTGTCATCATGTCTGTTCCTTGAGCAGAGAAAGCCTCACAGCAGTGATGAATCCCTATTTGAAGACCTATTCTCAAGACCTGCACTGGTATTTATGATGTTCCCTCTGTTGTGTTTTCTAACAACCACAGTTGTGCCAGGAAAACTTCCTGGTCTAGGCCAGATTCTCTGTGTCTTACAGAACATGCTTGTAAAAGACATAAATTTAGTTTCTTTGCTAATGCTGCTGCAGTTAAATACTTTATTTCTTTTGATTTAGAGAAGGTGAAAACAAACTCGGCAAGTGAATGTATTTTGCAGGCTTGCTTTCCAAGTATGTGCTACAGTGGCTGCTTTATCCTCTTGTTTTCTTTATGATTTATACTAATTAAATTTACGTAGTCTCTCAGATTATTTCTGTCCGGTGCTTCACTGGTAAACTTATCTGGTGCTGGAGTTGAGAACACCTAGGAGGCAGAGGAATTACAGGAACTTGAGCTTTGGAGTAGGGGTAGCTGAGATACGTGCTTTGCCAAAATCTGTGAAAGTAAGGTGATGTTTTTGAAACTGTCTTTAGTATAGATGGTTTGAAATTATTTACAGGACCTGTTGCTTCTGTTTGATTGACTGCTTATAGCTCTCTGTGCCATTTTAAAAAAGTGGAATTATTTAGTATCTCAGTTCGCAGTGGGGCTCTGCAAGGAACTGTGATGGCAAGTGTCTAAAGAGGAGTCAGGGTGCTGTCCTGGGAAGATGAGGATGGCAGGAATCTCAGCCCCACTCTGGCAGCAGATGCCTCTGGAACCTCATCAGCTGTTTGGCTGCTATTTGTTATATAATGTATAGGTGTTGATTTGTGACAGCAATTATAGTGCGACCATTTATAACTCTTACTTTGTTTCCAAAATACTCTACAGTAAGAGACAAATATTTAGTATTTTAAAAGCATTTTCTGAAATGTATTAACCCTCTAATTGTCAAGTGATGTGATCTTGTATAGGTCAGTGGAAAAATACATGTACATTCCATTGGATGTTGGGTCAAACTCCCATTTTATGAAATAAGAAGGAAAATTAGTATGTTATTTCATGAAGTAAAAATGTTCAGCCTAATGTTTTTAGTGTATTTTTTAGATTAAAATTGTGATGGGGTGATGTCAAGTGAGTCTTATCTTAGTGGCATGTTAACATGGAAGTGAGCCAGTCTATTCTGGTATTTGGATATCTGATTTTGGGTATTTGGCATGCATGGGAAGGTAATAGTATGTATAGTAAAGCACCTGTGTAAAAGGTGTCTATTACTATTAAAAACCTAGTGCTTAAATTTAGGTATGGAAGGAGTTTATTCTCCAGTGTGTATCCAGTTGGACAGGAAAAATGGGTTCAAAAACAGCCTTGCTGCCAGGCAGGGTATTTGATGTTCCTGGCCTTCTAGCTAAGAGAAGTGCATTGTCTGATTCAGGGAGTACGATACCTGATGAGTCCTTGTTTTGAAGACTTTATGTCCGTGGATTGCTAGAACCCAGATCTTGCTCCATCCCAGCCATGCTGTGACCTGGAGCTAGAGTACCTCCAAGTCTTATGTGCCAGCTCCACCCTTCACATCCCTTCCTGCACAACGTGGCTGATCCGGAATGCCTGGGCAGGAGGGTGGGGACAGGCCAGGTGGATTACTGACAGTTCTGCAGAGCACTTCCTGAGCTCCCGTGGTTTGCATATCAGGGACCTGTGATGAGCTGTTGGTATGGCCCTAATGGTCTTCTGTGGCTTTTTTCATATATTTACCCAGTTGTTTTTTTTGTGTTTTTTTTTTTTGGAGATCACATAAATTTCAGCATCCTCTGTCAAATATAGATGTTTCTCTGTAGGTAAGCACATGCCGTGGTGTAAGTGGGCAGAATCTTAGGCCATTTTGTTTATTTTTTTAATGAAGTAATGGTGCTAGAGTAGAAGTATGGGGAAAAGAGAACAGTCTTTTCATCTGCCCTTTCCCCCCAAGCTTTCCCTATTTTCCAGTGATGATGTTTCAGCAAAATCTATCTAGGTTTCTCTGAAAATGGAGCTCATGCCAAAATCTTAACCTAAAGAGTTTTTGAAAAGGAAAGCAAGGCTTAGCTCTTCATTTATTTTTTCCATTCTTGGTTTTTGTGAAACCTCTCATCCTGCAGTTTGTGCTTTGCTTGTGGATTTGGGCTGCAAATGGCGAGTTCAGGCCCAGACCAAAAACACAATGGTGGCCTTATGTGAAGTTATTGATTAACTGGACTGCCCTGTTCCCTTGTGACTGATATCTGGCTGCTGGCGGTGATACGGCCTTTCCTCAGGGCTTGAGGAATATTATTTATGATCTGGTCACAGAAATATGACTTCTCTTTTATGTTCTTGTGAGACTCTATAGTCTGACCTTCATAAATGATCTGGTCACAAGTCAGAGGACTTGAGAGAACATAAGTCATATTCTGAAATACGTATTTTCCTCCTTCTCTTATGTGTTATACTGAATTCAAGAGTCAGCTGTGACTGCACTACAGAAATAGGCTCCATGAGTTTGAGTGCAGAAATATGTATGTAGCTGTCTAAGA
The DNA here is from genome assembly GCA_013397175.1 of Platysteira castanea. NCBI lineage: Eukaryota > Metazoa > Chordata > Aves > Passeriformes > Platysteira > Platysteira castanea. The sequence goes on along the minus strand of VYXC01001683.1, from coordinate 744,354 downwards.
AGTAGCTCAAATTACTTTGTACAGTGTGTGTGAAACACTGTACTGTTTGAGATGTGCAAACTGGGACTGATGGATAGGATGCCTTCCAGTTCTGCTGCTTTTCCCTGCTAGCCTGAACATATGTTTCAGTGCTAAAGAGCTCCCTTGTGGAAGCAGCTCTTCATGATGGACTCTGAGCAACCTCTTCTTTTTTTCCACTGAAATTCTGGAGTTGGACTGGGATATCTTAGAGACTGGATCAGGAATTTGTAGAACGATTTTTAAAACATCTGTCAAAGAGTACTTACTGTAGGCAAATAGCCTATTCATTTATGATATTGAAATAGTGCTTCAAAACTGGGAGTTTGTTCATAAGGTCACAGTCGAGGAGAGTAACTTTGCTAACTTTTATTTCAGTGGCACAGAAGCTTTTGCCAGCATTTTTAAATTTTGCTTTCATGGAGAACCTGTGCTGGTGCAGAATGGAACCGATTACCACTCACTCTGCACAGGGCAGTGGCAAATGAATAGGCTGTGCTGCAGAAAGAGAAATGTGAGATCTGTTTGTCTGTTTCTGGAAGAAATTAGATCAAAGCTCCTGACCCTGAGCTGCAGGGAGGAGAAACCGAACCATGAAGCCTGTTGGGTTTGAGGCAAAGATATGCAGGAATGCTGCCTGAGGTGGTAGGAAATGCATTGATGTGTTTTTTCACTTCCGTGAAGGAAGAAAACCAGAGGAATACCTAATAAACTGAACTGTAGCAGATCCACAGAATAAGCCTGAGTTGAATAGGTTTTTACAGGAGCCTTGAGACACTGAAAATCATTGGGTTTTATATGTTAAAGGTCTGACTTTCGGCAAGCACGAGTACTTGGTCTGGCCTGTGCTGTGGAAGGGGTGGTGTGAACACCTGGGAGTGTAGTTGGAAGTTTGCAAGCTGGCAGTGGGATGTGCAGGCAGAATTTTTGGTGCAAGACAGATAGCAGCTGCAGGGGCAAGAGGGAAGCTGCTATCCAAGAGGTGCAAAAGGGAAAGAAAGCTGAAGTCAGTGGGAGAGGCCTATCTTTCTCTCCAGATACACTGTTAACGGTGTACACACCTAGTGAACCTACTAGCCAGGCGTTGTTGGAAAGGGGGAAAAAAGGTGCAGAATGTAGTACTGAGGCACTGGATGAAATGTAAGCAGCACACAGTGTCTGTTCTTGATAACTAATTCAGGAGACTATATTCTGTTCTTCTTTAGTGGAAAGAGATAACCATTCCTATTCTACCACTATACACTTTTTGGGTCAGTTATAGCAGTGTTTTTATTTCTGAGCACCAACATCTTCCATTGCCTGTGAACTACTACACTACAGACACCTCTCCTCCACGTCTTCCACTGTGCTTGTTTGAGGCTTTGTTGTGAAATTTGTGTATTTTCAGAAGGCAGTCTTTGAGCAGTAATGACTGGCAGGTTAAAGCCAACAATTGCTTTTCCTCTGTTAAACACAATTACTTAAGGAAGAGAAACAGAAGTCAGTTGTTTAAGGAACAGTCTTGCAAATCCTGATTGTGTAGTTCTTTTTGAAGGCAAAACAAAATCAACTTAATACTGTTCGGGAATAACCATCAAACAGTTTTTACATGCTCCTTTCGATTTAACTGCTTTATCACTTAAATCTGACTGAAGAATGTGTGCAAAAAACTTCCTTTTTTGAAAATTAGGCATCTGTTTTGAAATTGAATAAGTAAGGCCGTAGGCAGAAAGTTCTTGTTGGTGCAGGTGGTAGGTTTGTATTTTACATGTCTCTCAGAATCTGGAAACATCTAAAAATCTATTTTACTAAAATCTTAGGAATTATCAGTTGGCATCCCTGCAGCAAGCAAGAAAGTATTGTAGCCCCTTTTAGCTTATAAGAGTACTAAGTTGATTCCTATAGAGAGTGCCCTTTAAAAAGCACATTCCCATTCCTGTGAAACATCATATAGGGTAGTGTAAAACATGTTAAAATGCTTTTAAACATGCATAAGCATGCTGTCTTACTTCTTTGTGTCCTGGTTGTCAGTTGTAGTGAGCAGTCTCTTCCAGGAACTGGTGTAATGAGGACAGAACATTATAATGAGAAATTTTGTGAAAAGTAAAGTACCTTTTGCTTTTAAAAAAATCAAAGCAGTAATAATCAGGGTGATTAATTCTTCTAAAAGGAATAATTTTGTGCATTCTGAAATTGAGGTATTTTGTAAAAAATCAAATTCATGTGAGAACTTAAAGGTGGTTGTTAAATTTTTGAAAGGAATTGATTTAAATGGAAGTACAGTTCAGAAATTAACTTCTTGATAGATATGAGGGACTGAACTCTGCTTAGCTGTCCTTTTTATTGTTATAATTTTGAAGTAGTTAAATACTTGAACTTGTCCTTTCACCTGCTGCCTATGTTCACGGAAGGGTGACTATGTGTTGCTAGGTTAATTCTTAATGAAAATATATTAACTGGTTCTGCTCCTACAGGAATCTGCAAAGTAAAAGCTTGCTTTTTCATCTGAGGTGGGTTTCTGCTTTTTACTGTACAGTAGGTGAGATACCAGAGGCCTTGAATGGTCATCTGTTGTTCATAGCCCCTATAGCAATTTATATTTTCGTTATTTATTTGGTTCTTTATTTGGGCTTGGACACATTGAAAGATGTAAGCCCTTAAGACTACAGGATAAACTAGACAAAAGTAGATATGTTTGCATTAAGAGGCTTAACTCATCCTCAGTGCAAAGGTCACTTTTATTTTAAAAATAGAAGCTTAAAATGTGGAATCAAACAGTTGAGTTGGATCTCCCTAGTTGTATTTTTGTAGTGAGATATTCTGTAAGGAGGAAAGCGCTTTGTGAAGTTGGTGGTTCCTGCCACATGGAATCTTTATGGTCTGTCTCTTCCCCTTTTCTGCTGTTACTACTTGAGTTTCACTTATGAGGTGTTTGAAAGATGTCTTTTTTGTTGGTGTGTATATATATATGTAAGAAGGCCTGGGCTTTGTACCCTGGCTCTGTATTGTGGCTAAAAATCTGCATGAAGTACATCTGTGATACCTTGAGAATGGGCATTCATTGTTTTTAAACTTTATGAGAACTAATATAGTATTAAGTGCTGATTGGCTCACATTTTAACAGTGGAAAAAGGTAATTAAGATTGCAGACACTTCTACCCTGTTCACGCTTGCATATTTTATAACAGCTTGCCAGGAGGAACTGTGATTTGCAGTGGTGGAGCAACAATGATGTTTTGAGCTTGCTGTGATCTAGAAAAGATGTAACTTAGTGCTGTCTCCTACAGTGTTGTCATACCTCAGGCAGTTGGGATCCAGTGGGAAAAAGCATGTTCTGTATCGTGTGACCTCTGGAGCTGAGTGCTTTTGGACCGGGGAGCAGTGCAACTCCAAGGGTCGTGTCAGAAGGTTCCAGATGGCTTCAGCCTTAGTGATTCTCTTCACTGTCTGTATTTTGAATGCCTGTATCTTTGATGTTATTTAGTAACATAGGCTAAAAAAACAAAAACCAACCAAACAAAAAAAAATCAATGGAAAGAGCAGTTGGTGCTGTTCTGAATTTTAAATGCAGATTGTTACTTAAATAATGCACTCCTGTAGATTGAGTCTTGGAATTTTTTCTTCTTTCTTAAACTTTATTCCTACAATGTACCTCTTAATAATGTAACTCTTGTGCTTTTACACCCCCTAAAAATATAGCAGGCAGTAATTTAAAGGACTTTTTTTACTTTGTATTTTTTCTGGCTAATTTCAGAATAGTTAGAAAACACGTAGCAATCAATTTCCGTTTTAAGCAGCATGTTCTAGGGTCGAGGTTTTAGGAAGGCGCCAAGAAAAAAGTACAGTGTTGTAAGGAGACTGTTATTTTGCAGATCAGAATCTGTAGTTGCCCATAGACTTGTATTGATCTGTATATTCACTCTGCAGAGTATTGAAAAGACTAAATTTCTTTTGGTGTAAGAACTGAGATTGACAAGGATTTCTGAAGCTTGAACTGCTTATTGTCAGATAAGTAAACAAGTCTTTGTTTTATTTTAAAATAACTATTATTATTATTTTTATGGTTTATAATTTTCTATCTCACAATTTATCCAGTTATGATTCTTTCTTTGTGTATCTATGCAAATTTCAGGATAAGCAGCACTAGATTTGTTTAATATTTTTCTAGACTAAAACTAATAGTTCAGAATTCCTTAATTTTGCTTTTTAAAGATAAGGCAATTGTTGATTTGTCTGTGTTCTCACACATGCTTTTAAAATCTTAAAATGTGAAATAGTATTTTAGAAAGTAAGAATCTTCGTAAGATGGATGTTGTTGAGCAATTAATTGGACAGAAAACAAAGATTTGCAGTGTGGTTAAACTGGTGTTGCCATGCTCTACTTCTAAGTGAGAATAATGCATTAGCACTGGTCTTCATAGCGTGTTAATGATGCAGCCAGTGAGTTTTGATTAAAAAAAAAAAAGTTAAGCTCTGCTTTGTGGGAGAATGTGCATCTGTTGAGGCAGAACACTTGGTGCCTTTAGCTGCTGCCAGGCCTCCCGATGGTGCTCCCAGGCTGGGTTGTGGTGGGACCAGAGGGCTGGATCGCGACCATGTGCCCTGCACTCAGAGGGCCTGGCTTGGTGGAGCCTTCTCTAATCAAAAGAGCTTAAGCTCAGGTAGTTACTTTTGATCCAGATGACTCTTGCATTATAAAGAAATCCAGCCTTACCATCATCTGAAATAAAAATCTGACCAATAATAATGCTCTCAAGGCCACCAATATGTTTCTGGCTGTATCAGGGTGAAGATGAAGTTATTTGTTAGGCTGGCTAGTTGATATTTCAGTGAGTATATGAACTTAATGGTCATCTAAAGTATTTCTTTTCATCAGCAGTGCCTTGAACAGCATTTCAGACATGAATTGAGGAAAACTTGTTTAGAAGAGTTCTTCTAGATTTACCTTCTTGAGTTTCAAAGTAAATTCACAATACCTGTAGCACCTTGGTATGCTGCTCTAGTTCTGTGATGTGCTTTTGGAAGGAAGGAAGAAGGAATGTGGCAGTTTTCAAAATAAACATGAATCATATTGCATTGTTTCAGCTCTGGGCTGTAAAGCTAGAATATCATCAGTAATGCTCTTCCACTTGATTTCCAGAAATGTGCAGTGAAGAATCTCGTGTGCTGATAGCACCTACTCTGTAACCTCTTAGTTGTTGCCTGTATTCCTTGCGACTTTTCCAGCCAAGCTGAGTATAGGAAGGGACCAGGAGAAGGACAGAGCTGGGGCTGACTGGTATTGAAAGCATATTTGATAGGCTGAAAGAGCAGCAGGCTCTGTGAATAGCTGAAAATGTTTGATTGAAACCTCCACATTTCAGCAGTTGCCCTCTCTACAGTGTTTGGATAAGATGCACCTATAATGGTATTTCTGAAATGACGGCTATGCTGCTGAACAGGAGCGTGGAGCCTCTTGTTATACTTACTGTGCTAAGGCTGCAAACTATGATCGCTACTTCTGTGTTCCGTCTCTGTTAAGCTGTTATGTGAAATGTGGCTTGTTCTGGTTCAGCTCTGTACTGAAATATCCTGGTTTCTTGAGTGTCCCTCAGAAATAGGTGCTTTTTTAAGTGCATTATGTTTTTCTGTTTAAATAAGAATGCTTTTTGGAACAGGGTGATACCATGATCTCTTTGGTATTAATGCTTTCCTTTCTTCATGTGTTTCCTTTTATCCTCATGCAGGAAAAAGTGTAGTGAGAATAACTGTCAAAATACATGAAATGCTGTTGACCAAAAAGCTAAATCCAGAGATGGATTGAAGCAGGAGCAGCAGGTAATAAATAAAAAGGTAGTGTAGGCTTTTTTCTTTCTGCTTGGCGTTGATTATTATCCCTTGGTTCCAAGCAGTTTCCAGCTTTGAGTTGTTCATACAGCATGTGCATTTGGCATTTCTACAGGAGAAGGTGCTGCTTCTCTCTAAATGCTGGTATTAACAAAAGACCCCAGTACTCATTTTGTAACTGGAGCTGAAGAACCTCTCTGCTAGTGTTTTGCAGGGGTGCTGGGCTTAAAGATTGTTTGAGTTGTTCTTACATAAACATCTTGAATTCTTCTTGAAGGAAGAGTGTTTCTATGTTTTTTAATGGTGAAGTCATCTTGAAAGGATGGTGAACTGCATGGTGTAAGTTTGACTGACCTTGTTTCTTTGGGTTTTTTGATTTTAAGGTTTTATGGAGAAATACTTCTTTATATACAAGATGAAATCTTTTTCTGTGTAGCTGACTGCCTGTAATAAAAACTGGTGCTTACATACTGTGCTAGAATGCAGTTTTGATCTTGCTCACGTTTACTAATGTGCTTTAGAAAACAAACTGGTTCGATTTGTCTTCAGAAATTTTTTAGTCTGATGGGTGCAGGTACAGGAGAGTTCAGCTTCGAAATGTGCAATTGAAGGGAATCTCCTGGGCATCTCAGTTCACACTGCAGCCCTTCCTTGGAGTGCGAGGTCTGGATTGCTTTGAGGGGAAGTGAGTGGTGAGTGTCCAGGAGGGGCGATAGTGCGGCTGTTGTCTCCCAAGGGACAGCTACCCTGTCTGTGTGCACTGCCCGCTGGCCTGGAGGTGCCTGACACCTTCCCTGTATTGTTTCCAGCTGTGTAGGGAAAAATAATGTGGGTGAGGGGAGGAGAGATTCTGTGTTATCAATGTGCATAGTGTGTCCCAGAGAAAAAGGAAAAATTGTAGTGCCTGGAGCTGGATGGAGATAGAGAGGTGGGCAAAGTGACAGCTTTCTGCTAAAAATATGGTGTCAGAGTGTATCAGCTGTGTGGAGTCAGAGGAATCATCTACTCCAGTGTCTTCCTTTTTTAAGATGTGATTTTTTTCTAAAGATGTTTTAAAGCAGTGTATGCTGCTCTGGTCTCTTGCAGACATTTTCTGTATATTAAACTTCCATGATGTTTTATTTGACTGGAATTTAAATGCTTTTTAAAAAACTAAATTTTCAAAAAGTCCCCTCTGGATTTAAAGAGGCACTTTTGATAGGTAGTTTTCAGTTTGAGTGTCCTACAAAAGCAGCAGAAATAACTTTACAGGAAGAAACAATTCACTTCCTATTCACAATACTTAGCCGTAACACTCTGACCCAGTGCTCACTAGCTCTGGTGTAAGGAGGACCAAGCGATGCTTTTGTAGACTCTTCACTGTACTTGACTGCTCTGTGGGATTATCGAGGGAGTAGTTTAAACCTGTGTGGTTACCTGCTAAGATACTCCTCAGATGAGAACTGAGAAGGAGGGTCTTTGTTAGGCGGGTCTCACAGCAGACAGCAGTGTACACCTGCTGGAGCCACCAGTGAGCCCTGGCTGCTCCCTGCATTCAGCACTGCCCCAGCGATAAGCTGATTTCAGACCTGTGTGCCAGGATTGTTCTTTGCTGGAGGTGTGCTGATCTCAGATATGAGAGGTGGGTGCTGTGCTGCTCCCCTGTGCCAAGAACAAAAAAGAATTGATCTTGTGAATTTCTTTGCTAAAGGCAGTTTAATGCTGTGTACTGACAGGACTGGTGTGTTGCATGGAACAAACTAGAGAGTAGAGGTGCTGAAACGAGAGGAGTTCTCCTGCAGCCAAAGGTATGGAAAACCTGAGAGCTCTGTTGCCTCAAAAATGGCATTCGTAAGTATTTGGAGGGGAGTCAATGTCTGTAAGTGTCTCTTAGAGCTGTTGTTCTGCCCCATTTGCATGGACAAACATTTGTGAGAATGAAAGTAGTAGTTGATTAGTAGGTCATATGATTTTGAATTATTTTAGGACATGAAAAATGATAAATAAAAATGTATATGGTGTTCATAATATAGTCGGTGCCTTTCTTCTCCTGTGTGCTATTTTTAGCTAGCAACTCTTTGAACAACAAATAAAACACAAGGGGATGGTGTGGGCATTAGCTGTTCCGTACTGACAAACAGCCTTACCCCGTCCTTCATGGGCAGGAGGACACATGGTGCCAGCACCTCTCCCTCTCCCTGTTTGCTGGGTTTTATTGTAGCAGAACTGGAGTGACCAAGACAGTCTCTGCTTGCTAAAACTCCTATCCCAAAGTTGCCAAAGCTCAGGCAGGGAAGCTCAAGGCTACGTAGGAGGTTATTCCCTGCTGCAGAACCCACTGAGCAGTGCTGGGGCTGGTTTCAGGAGATTACAAAGAGGTGAAGACACTTTGACATTTGGGAAGCTGCGCCTTGCATTGTAGGGTGTCCAAAAGAGTAATTCACTTCCGTACAAAAGAAACACCTGCTTGACTTGGGCTCAGATGTGAGCAGGTCTGAGTTGCGATCATGTGTACAGTCATCAGTGAACAGAAAGGTAATTTAAAAATTAATCATTCTGGTGATTTGGGAGGCAAAATGCTCTGCTGGTTTCACTGTCTTCCTACAGTACTTGGAAATTCCATAGCAGTAGTGGTTTCAGATTTCAACAGCTGGATTTTTTTTTCTTACCTATTTTTTTCCAAATGATTGCCACTGACAGGCTAGGATGCCACAGGCATGTTGTCCTGAGGTAGCCTGTTTTCCTAAGACTGGTGCATTTAATAATAGCTTGAATTATTGAGAAATACTTCAGACAAGTTGTAGTATCTGAAACACAGTTGTTCTTTCTGGGGAAACATTAGCAGAACTCTTAAAAATCTGTATGTTTGTATCTGTATGTGATCTGATGTATCTGTATCTGATCTGACCTGTAAAAATCTCTATGTCTTAAAAATCTGTATATATTGAGTACTTACTGTAACACAGGCTGTTGTGATTGGCATGCAAGATTGCAAATTGTTTTCTTGGAAGATTATTTTTAGTAATGTTGCAATTTTTGAACCAGATCTGAAAGCAGTCCAGTGAACAATAAGTTATACAGGTCAGTCTTATGGCATTGCTCATTAAAAGCCCTAAGGATGAAGACTTGCAGCCTCAAAAGCACCATGTCCCTGGGCTTCATGAAGCTGGTGAAACTGGGAACTGCTTTGGACCTGGAATGCTTGTGCTCTAATACCCAGCCTTTAGCTCTGCCCCTTTTTTTACCAGCTGACCAAACTGTGCCAAGTAATAGTTGTAAAGAATAAAAGAAAAAAAGCACAGCACCAATCAAAGCCAGAATAAACCAACAATGAACCAATAAAAAATCTACAGTAAGACCAGTAAACCTGACACTTAAGCCAGGGTAGCTGAGATTTCAAGATGTGTGTTAGACGTATTCAAAACGTGGTACTGTTTTACTTCAGTACTTCTCCCTTTTATGTGATAAAGGTGAGGTGGAGTGGTTCGTTTTTGTTTTTAGCTCTCACTACAGCATTTTATAAGATTTTCTTTCTAGTCTCTTGCAACTAAAATCTTCTGTTTCATTTAAGTCTTCAAGGTCTTTTTTAAGCTACCAAGTCTAACCAAGATTTTCTTTTGCTGCTCAACTCTGTTCTTTTGATGTTCAGTTAGTCCTGATTCTGGTTGGTCTAAATAAGGCCTCCTTTTCTTCGCTGGATTTTTCACCTTGGTGTTTGAATTATTGTTAATCTGGGCCTTTCTCCCGCTGAAATAAGCTGTTTTGACCTTACCTGCTTGTTGAAGCAGCTGAAATACTTCTGTATCTGGGGGATGAAATAGAGCAGGGCATGGATTTGTCTGAAAATTAAGTCACCAGAGAAAAATGTTACTTTTTAAGTATGTTATTTCTTGTCATGATGATTTGCTCGCAAAGGCCCAAGCCAGGAGCTAGAAGGTGGTGTGATGCTTCCAAATCTCTGGGTGGTTTGTAGGACAGTATCCAAAGCTTGCAGAAGGCCAAATGACACTGCATTTTTCCCTGTTGTTGGCGTAAGCAAAGAGGATGAGATTTTTGATTTTGGTACTGGTTTTTTCCTAGCTATCTTTGAAAGTCTTTTGGTGTGTGTTTAGAGTCTAAAATTATTTGTTAGTATAAATTATCAAAGGAAAGGCCAGTAACATACTGGCAAGGTAAAGGCTGCTCAGATTGCTATTAATAAATTCTGGGCATAAAAGTAACTCAATTGGAATGTAGTATTAGAGATTAGAAGAAACTACTCTCACTGTTCAAATTGGCTCATAAACAACTGAAGTAACTAATACTCAGTTCTGACTTCTTAGTTACTGACTTGTAGAGGATACATAGTTTTGTGGAATATGTTTGTGTTTGGTTCTTTGAGTTTGTGGAATTTTGGTTGTGGATTTTTTGGTCATTAGTGTTTCTGATGGCAAATAGAGCCAGTGGATTTTTATAAGCAGCATTAGTGGCAGTATTTTGAATTTAGGAAGAATTATTATTTAATCACTTTAACGTGAATTCATTGTGCATCTGCTCTGTGTTGGGTACTTGACTCTCTTTTGCCCTAAGAATGTTCCTACTGTATATATGGAAAGGTGAACGTGCAGACTTCTTTGGGGCTAGAGTTTCTGTCCCTGAAATACATGTTTCATTATATACATTGGCTAGAGTCTTTCTGGAGAAAAACATTTTACAGAAATAGACCTTCTTGTCATTGATGTGTTTTTGATTCTAGAATCTTTTTTTGAGGATAAGGTAGAGAATGTAATACATTAACTAATCAGATTTTTATTTAGAGCTGGATATGGAGATCTTGAATTCGCTGCTCTTGTTCTCATAATGAAAAGTTCTTCCATTTT
>VYXC01001683.1:541774-733649 GCA_013397175.1 Platysteira castanea | reverse complement strand
TGTTTTTGTAACAACATAACTTAAATGGTCCTTGCTGGAAAACACGTTTTTGAACTCCAGCCTGGCTCTTCCCAAGAAGCTGGACTCATTGATGGGTGTTTCTGTGAGACAAAAGGGAGCAGTCTCACCTACATTTAGTGGTCCACAGAATTCAGACAAAACAATTTTGGTAATTGTTCACTTAAATTGTTTAAGGGAAGCTTTTTTAGGAAGAAGACAAATCATCTTGTTGGGATTTGGTGCTATTTCACTCTGGAAAAACACCATTAACTAAGTCACTTCTACTCCAAAANACAGCATTTTATAAGATTTTCTTTCTAGTCTCTTGCAACTAAAATCTTCTGTTTCATTTAAGTCTTCAAGGTCTTTTTTAAGCTACCAAGTCTAACCAAGATTTTCTTTTGCTGCTCAACTCTGTTCTTTTGATGTTCAGTTAGTCCTGATTCTGGTTGGTCTAAATAAGGCCTCCTTTTCTTCGCTGGATTTTTCACCTTGGTGTTTGAATTATTGTTAATCTGGGCCTTTCTCCCGCTGAAATAAGCTGTTTTGACCTTACCTGCTTGTTGAAGCAGCTGAAATACTTCTGTATCTGGGGGATGAAATAGAGCAGGGCATGGATTTGTCTGAAAATTAAGTCACCAGAGAAAAATGTTACTTTTTAAGTATGTTATTTCTTGTCATGATGATTTGCTCGCAAAGGCCCAAGCCAGGAGCTAGAAGGTGGTGTGATGCTTCCAAATCTCTGGGTGGTTTGTAGGACAGTATCCAAAGCTTGCAGAAGGCCAAATGACACTGCATTTTTCCCTGTTGTTGGCGTAAGCAAAGAGGATGAGATTTTTGATTTTGGTACTGGTTTTTTCCTAGCTATCTTTGAAAGTCTTTTGGTGTGTGTTTAGAGTCTAAAATTATTTGTTAGTATAAATTATCAAAGGAAAGGCCAGTAACATACTGGCAAGGTAAAGGCTGCTCAGATTGCTATTAATAAATTCTGGACATAAAAGTAACTCAATTGGAATGTAGTATTAGAGATTAGAAGAAACTACTCTCACTGTTCAAATTGGCTCATAAACAACTGAAGTAACTAATACTCAGTTCTGACTTCTTAGTTACTGACTTGTAGAGGATACATAGTTTTGTGGAATATGTTTGTGTTTGGTTCTTTGAGTTTGTGGAATTTTGGTTGTGGATTTTTTGGTCATTAGTGTTTCTGATGGCAAATAGAGCCAGTGGATTTTTATAAGCAGCATTAGTGGCAGTATTTTGAATTTAGGAAGAATTATTATTTAATCACTTTAACGTGAATTCATTGTGCATCTGCTCTGTGTTGGGTACTTGACTCTCTTTTGCCCTAAGAATATTCCTGCTGTATATATGGAAAGGTGAACGTGCAGACTTCTTTGGGGCTAGAGTTTCTGTCCCTGAAATACATGTTTCATTATATACATTGGCTAGAGTCTTTCTGGAGAAAAACATTTTACAGAAATAGACCTTCTTGTCATTGATGTGTTTTTGATTCTAGAATCTTTTTTTGAGGATAAGGTAGAGAATGTAATACATTAACTAATCAGATTTTTATTTAGAGCTGGATATGGAGATCTTGAATTCGCTGCTCTTGTTCTCATAATGAAAAGTTCTTCCATTTTACTCTGTTTCTTTCAAAGATACAGTTCTCCTTGGCTTTATCCTTAAAGATCCTATGAGAGCTGTAAGATGAAAAATAGTTTTCTTGGACAGCCAACCGTTGTTGATCAGCTGCTCCTTGTACCTTCAGCTTCCCTACTTATGCCTGGGGAAATGGTACATACTTTATTTTGCAGGCAGTTCACCATGCTGCAGTGAGATCAAACAGAGAGCTGGAAGATGAGCAAACATTTTCATAACGTGAAAATAGCAGAATCTCCAAATATCAGTGAAGACTCTTACTGTTTATTTTACAAAGAATACTCTTAAATTCATTGGAGTTCAAATCAAGAAATGTAGACTGGAAATAGTGTTTCCNTTCACTCTGGAAAAACACCATTAACTAAGTCACTTCTACTCCAAAACAGTGACCCTGTGCTTGCACTTCATTTTTGCCTTGAGCTGACCACAGGTGTGGGAGGTTGCTGTGGTACTGTTGATGAGATGCTGTATTTTAAGTTGTGGTTGTGTATGTGTGTTGATGGTGTTTTATTGAGAATTATCTGGTTCTTTTGAGCTTTCAGGGCGGTTTAATCATAAAGCTGCACCAGTCCTGCTGAAAATCTGTTCTTTCTTTGCCCCATTGCAGAGTTTTCTCTCTTGTATCTCTTGCATTAATCTCAAGCTTGAAGAGCTGGTTAAGGGAGCTAAACTTGACCAAAATGCTTTTGTTGTATCATCTTATGATAATTCTCCATTCTGAAAAGAAACCCACCCAGCTTAGGCTTGTCAACTCAGCCAAAGTATTGATCATCACATGTCCTTTCTACTAAATTCTTATATTCTTCTACAGCTCTGAACATATCTTTCCTAAGACCATTTACAGAACCCTCAGTGTGTACTAAAGGTTGGCAATGGGATATAGCTGCTTTAAAAAGCACAGGAAAATCCTGTCCTATCATGTTCTTGCACAGCTTGGCACAGTCAGCAGGTGGTTGCTGCTGAGCTCAGTGCACAGGGAGGAGAACCTGCTTCACTTGGAGGATGTGTTGCTCAGAGTTTGTCCCAGCAAAAGTCAGGCTGTCTGAACTGATCCTCTCCATGTCTACGTAGCTGGGATTCCTGGCAGAGCACAGGAATGTCTCTGGTGCCAGATGATAGTGAGTCTGGGTGAAAACTGCTGTCTTGCTGCGGGAGTGGTTTGGAGAGTATAGTGTAATAGCAAGGCTGAGAATTGTGGGAATATCCAGAACTTTCCAAGCTTTGGTTGTTTAGCTGAGGCATCTTTAAATCCTGTACCAATTCCCTGTGAGCTGGTCTTTTCTAAAATAACTTCCCAACTGTGCAGCAAACCACTTTTAAGGGGACATGGATGTGAATCACACCTGTTGGGACTGCTTACCAGAGGGTCTAGAGTGCTTGGCTGGACTGATCCATCCTCATCACTTGCTGTTCCTTTGATCCGTAGGCTTTGTCAGCAGTAACTTTTTTAAAGACCTCCAAAATTTTAAGCTGTTACACTGAGGCACTCTAAACAGTGATTTGATTCTTACATAGGGTGTTTGCAGCTACTCCTTTCTTTTCTTCCAGCCTGAATTTATGGAAGGAAGGACAAAAGGGGAATGCGTATATGCCAGAAGACGCAGTGACATTATGCTGCTTTTATCTGAGTTTTTACCTTTGCTGTTACTTTGGCAGCTGCATTTCTGATTTCCAAACTGGGCAGTTTCTCTTAAAAAAAATTCACACGCTAAATCCAAATACTTCTATTTACAGCTTCATTTCTATGGCAGTTTTCATGGTAGTGCAAAGTTTTTCTAGTGTTTGGCAGTGTGTGTGTTTCTTGAGTTCCCATTGTAGGTGTAACCATGTTTCACATCAAGTTGTGTGTACCTGGATTAGATGTGTGCAGCATGTAAATGGTGCAGTGCATCCGTTAATTAGGAATATAATTAATTTTTGTTGGGAAGAGAGATAAATGCCAGCTTGCAGTTGATTGCAGTTTGCTGCTAGAATAACTAATAAGCTTTTTTGTTTTATGTAACAGGCTGGATGGAAGGAAAACCATGCAACATTCATGAATGAACTGAAAAACCTTCAGGCTTCAGGACTAACAACCCTTGGTCAGGCACTCAGGTCATCGTTTGACTTGTTAAATCTCAATAGATTAGTGTCTGGAATAGACAATTATGGACAGGTAACAAATATGTTTATAGTCTTCTGTCTTTTATATTTTTATGTTTTTTTAAATTATAGTTGGTGAGGGATTTTGGTGGTTAAAGTTGGTTTTGCATTTAACTTTTTTATTAATGTTGGGTAGCTCTGTGTAGCTTGAACTGGGAACTCTTTTTTTTATTATTATGGCTACTGAAAACACCCTGGAAAATGCTGGCATTTTTTTCCTTACTGAAGTACAAAGAAGCAGAGTATAAATGTCCCAACTGTAAACACACAAGAGTAGCCCATCTTGTATAGTTCTGTGTGGTTCCACACTTATTTAAAAAATAACAGGATTATTTTGAAAGATTGCGTATCTTACTGTTTATTTTATAATGACAAAAATACAAGCCTCTTAGCCTGTGTGTTAAGGTTGCTCTTAGCATTCTTGTGCTTTTGTCTATAGGGAAGGAATCCGTTCTTTTTGGAGCCATCTATTTTGATTACCATCACAGATGGAAACAAACTGACAAATACAGCTGGAGTCCAAGAGGAGGTAAACTTGCATTAAGTTCTTTCAAGTTATGATTGTGCAGGTTGGTGCTGTGCTGAGATGAATATTAATTGGTTCTTTCTTGCTAATGGTACTTCTTTGTTGTTGACTTGTTTTATAGATAATAGAAACCAGCTATCCTGTCACTGCTCAGCCCCTAAATTCATAGTAAGGGTTTTGAGATGAGAACTTCAGATAAATTAGTGGGTTGGAGAGAAATGGGGTCTTTTACAGATAAATGAATGAATTCGGATATGGTGTTTTTAGATGGTTTGTCAAATACAGGAAAATACTCTTAAATCTTTTTTTACCAGCTTCATCTTCCGTTGAATTCTCCTTTGCCTGGAAGTGAACTAACCAAAGAACCATTCCGTTGGGATCAAAGGCTGTTTGCTCTGGTACTGCGTTTGCCAGGAGCTGCTTCTGCTGAACCAGAGCAGCTTGGGAGTGTGCCTACTGATGAATCTGCTATCACACAGATGTGTGAGGTTACAGGAGGTAACTGGATGCTTTTTTTGCTTTGCTTCACATTTGGCATTTGCCTTGAAAGATTTCTTTTCCTTTAATTTACCTTCACCTCCTCCTGTTTTCTCTGTCTGAATTACTCAGTGTCCATGTGAATCCATGTGGTACTTTCTTGGATTCCAGTAGCACAGGAGAACTTTAAAATTAAGCTATATTCCTATTTCAGATCTAGATGTGAGAGCGTTTTCTAAATGCAATAGGAGGTTTTGGAAAATTCCTTTGGTTATTCTGGAGGTTGGCTTTGCTTATCATGAGGTTTGGTGTCTGGTTTTTTTTGTTTGTTGGTTGGTTTGGGGTTTTTTTCTCCTTTAAATTTTTTAAAGTTGTTTTGAGCAGGACTGCTATTAGTGAGATGTTAAATTCTGCTGCAGGGCCGATAAACTAAATTTAATCTTAAAAGAATTAATTCTGGAGCCTATTGCTGACATATTGATCAGAATTTTTTTTTTTTAATTGATGCTTGGAGAAATTGTTGCATGGGAGGAGGTGGTTTGGGTAGGCAAAAGCAGATAGATTACACAGTCTTGGTCACATCAGGCCAAGACTTCTTAAGGGCCCCTATAAACTTGGCCTTGGTCCAGCCTGATGAATCCTTAATGGCCTCTTTTAGTAACAAGTAAAATCTCAGCAGGTTGTGGGGTTTTGGTGCTTTTTCTTGGTTGTATTGCGTTTGCAGAGTATTTTGATTTTTACATAAACTTGTACAGAGTTTGTTGCTATTATTTTAGATAAAATTGCAAGCCTTGGCAGTGTGACTTAGGTAATAAAACATCTTCCTGAAGTAAGATAACTCAAAACGTACTTTTCTATTTCCCTATGTAATTTCTCTCTTGCATAGGTCGGTCATACTGCGTTCGGACACAAAGAATGTTGAATCAATGTTTAGAATCTTTAGTTCAAAAAGTCCAAAGTGGAGTTGTTATTAACTTTGAGAAGTCAGGACCAGACCCAGCTCCTATTGGAGAAGGTACAGTGATAGGTTTTTTTCCCCCTCCTAATGCTTAAGACAAAATGTTTTGTTTGTATGTAAATGTCATTGTGTCCTCCATGTCCTTCCTGCCAGCTTTTCCCTGTAGTGTACAGGATGCATCTTTTACAAGCATTAGTTTGATCCTTGCTAAGTTAAATGATGCCATATGTCTCCACATGCTTGTATGGATCATCTAGTGCTGGCTGGCTCTGTGTCACTCTTTTTACCTCTTTTTGGATGGCTGAGGAAAGTGAATGTTTGCAGGAAGCATTTAAGTTTGAATTACAGTGTTGTCAAGACTGTACTTAAAATAATTAAATCTAGCCGTAGTGTATTTAAACACTTAAACATCTCTAAAGCAATCTCAATGCCTAATTTTCTGTACATTTTCATTCTGCTAATTGATCACAGAACAGTAAGTTTCAGGTGAATGTTCTTAGGTGCGAGTGAAAAACTGTGCAAAGAACAAGGAATTACTTTGCTCCCTGTGAGTCAAGTGCATAAGAGGAAAGAGTAAAGTGCATTTCAAATGTGAAGCAGTTCTTCAGATTTGCAGAAGTTCATGGCTTAAAGGAAGGGGAGGGGGCTGACCAGTTCCAATTTAGGAAGTTAGGATCCTGGAATATCAGAAAACATAATAACTTCTAGCATCACCTGAACATTCTAGCAAAGCCAGCTTTATTCCTGCTTTCATTCCGGAATCAGCTTTTTCTGTGTTTGTTTTCTCCTTTTGCTTATTTAAATGTCATTTTATTGGAAGACTTTCCTGTAATGCTGTGCTGGACAGCACAGCAGCAAATTCCCATGTCTCTGGTGGCTCAAATGTTCTCTCCTATGTGACAAAATAACTTGTGAAATTTTGGGGGGGTTTTTTGTTAGTTTTTGTCACATTTGAATGGTGATGGAGTGTGGATATGAATGTATAAAAATGTCAAGACTTTTCATCTGTATGGGAATTGAGAAAGTCCTAAACTAGAGACAAATACAATAGGATTTACCCAAGCTGTAAAAATAATTGTTTCTATAATGCGGAGAAACCAAACTGATGTATCACTGAAACATGGTTTCCACAGTATTACTGGCCAGTTCTTTAAAGCAAGGAAATCTAGTAATGTAAAATCTTTTCAAAACAGAGAAGATTGTTTGAGTGGGTGATCTCTGCTGTGCTGTTTGCTTTGATGAGCAGTCTTTGAAAACTAATGGTTACATCTGTAGTGTTACAAAATTCTTTGTCCTCAGCATGTGGGGATGTCTGTGCTGGTGCACTGCAGTGGACTGGCAGGGAACACTGGCCTTTGCAGAACGCTGTGGGCTTTAAGTGATCTGTGAATGGCTGTAATTAAAAATTTGGCAAAAGCTGCCTCCTGCAAGATGCATCCAACTTCTCCAAGAAATTTTGCTCTTTCAGTTTCCACTAGTGGCAGCATCAGTCAGTGAGCATTGCAGCCCGTGTAGAAATGTAAATGCCAATTTATAGCCTTTCCAGGTGCAGCAGAACCAGCAGCAGTAGCTTGGTGTGCTGCCTGGGGGAGCTGTCTCAGACACTGAGCTTAAGCAACTACATTTTCCATAATATGTGGAATGCCTTGCTGCAGTCACTGTATAATGGTTGTGCCACAGGAGCAGAAGGGAGATCAGGGCAAATGTTGTAATTGTTTCTCAGATGATTCTGTGATACACCTGGATGCATAGATTATTTCAGCCTCTGGTGTAAAGATCTGTATGTCTTTGGAACAAGAGTAATAAAACGCCTTATTGGCTGCTAATACAGAAATTCTGCTAGCAGACAAATGCATGCATGTAGCTTTTCATTTTCTTTTTGTTTGTTATTTTGCTTTGTTTAAATTTTAGATGGACTTGTTGATTCATCCAGGCCCATCAATTCATTTGCTTCTCAGCCGTGGCATAGTTGTCATAAACTCATTTATGTACGGCCTAACCCTAAAACGGGTGTTCCTGTGGGGCATTGGCCAATCCCAGAATCTTTTTGGCCTGATCAGAATTCACCAACACTGGTAAGTAAAATAAGAACTGAAGAAAGGATTCTACACTAATAGTTGAACAGACTGAAAATAGATAATAGATAGAGTAGTTTTTACTTTCTCTATTTGTAATATGATGTGACTTTGCTTTAAAAGGTTAAAACGGTTTTAATAGAGTGGTATAATCTCATGTGAGTACTGTAACCTGTGACATTTCTTGTATCCAGAAAGTTCACTTCCATGTATATGGTTAGTTAATATGTTGAATGGTTTTTAAAGGTTATAAAATTGAACTGTGAGTTACTTCATGTACCACAAATCATAGTGAGCCTACTAAATTTTAATCAAAGCTTTATAAAATGCATTTACATGGAAAAAGGAGTGTTTGTTTTTGAAAGAAGATCAACTGTGGGTTTTTTTCCTTAGTGTTACTTCATGTGTGGACTCTTCTTTCACTAGCAGGAAGAATTAAAACTGAAACAGAAGAGCTACTCCCTGCAGAAAATGAGGAGAAAACAGTATTAATGTCTCCTCTTCTTACTGAAATGATCATACATTTGGCATGCCTTAATAGCCTTTCTAAACATCTCTTTTGTTAGGCATGTTCTTTTCCTGCACTTTGTAAGTGCACAAGGTACTGTCTGTGCATTCCCCTTGCTCCCACCTCCTGATTAAAGAGGGGGAAAAAATAGAGATTTGTAGAGTATTCTTTGAGAGATTCTTGGTGAATTGACTGCAGTCTCACATCTGTTTTTCTGTGAATATCAAGCTGGGAAGAAGAGTTGAAATTTCCTTTAAACCTATCTCTGTTCTTGTAGCCTGATTGACATGAAGGCTTTTAAATATCAGGATAAATAATGGCATATAAACCATGTTTTTCAGTTGGTGGGAAGAATGTGTCAGTGTGTGAGCATTTTTTTTCAGTTAGAGAAATATTCAGTTAATCTATATTCTGTTATGGGAGCTTGTACTTTATTCTCTTTGAAGGAATATTGTGGAAACTGAGTGTTTTAAGACTTGCAGGATAATAAAATACCTGCTTTAGGATGTTTTTAAGATAATTGCTTTGTTTACCGTAAATATGTGAAAACTGATACCCTTTTTCCCCTTTCAGCCTCCACGCACAGCTCACCCTGTGGTGAGGTTCTCCTGTGTGGATTGTGAGCCCATGGTCATAGACAAGCTTCCTTTTGACAAGTATGAGCTTGAGCCTTCACCGCTCACCCAGTACATCTTGGAACGAAAGTCTCCCCATACCTGCTGGCAGGTACTTGCCCCTTTATTTGATTCTAGAAATGTAATGGGTAATTTGAGGTACTTCAGTCTTTGCAAGCCTGGAGAATTGGGGTCTGATTCAAACTCTGCAGCAGATGAGAAGAAACATGTCAAGGTTTCACTTACCTCTTTCTAAGAGAATTATCAGGAGTCAGACGGAGTGTTCCCTCCACAAGCTTTGTAATCTCATTTAATTCTCTTTCTAGGTCTATCTCATTTTGCTAAGAAATATGCCCCCCAGGTTCCATTTTTGGCTAAATTGAAATTCTCTGTAGGCTTCCATTTGCTTACAGGGAAAACCCAGTACTAGTTTCCATCATGTTACCTAATGAACAGCTGCAAATCATTTTCACTAGATGATTGAAGCTGCTAATGGGAAATGAATGGAAGCTGTTCATCCTGTTGGCCTTGAAGATTGGCCTTGAAGAGGTTGAAGTTCTGTTGCTGAAATCCTTTGTCACGTGCTCCTTTTGTAGTTTTTTATAAGTTTCTGTGTCCTCTGTAAAACAAAGCTCCCTTCTTGGTGGTGTTTTTTTAAATAGCTTAATGTGTACACCAGGGTAATGCTTAGTGTGATACTTAAAGGTGAACGTGGGGGTGTCTCCGGTTTTGTATCGCTAATAAATACTACAACTTAGTTAAAAATATGGCATGCATATTCAGAAGAAAAACGAAAGTTACTTAAAAAAAACTAATTTCAAAAATATCCTTTAAACATTCATAGGTACATTATTTGCCTGAGTTACTAAAATTACTCTGCTGTTTTTCAAATGACCCTTACAAATCAGAGAAATAGGCTCATTGTCATAGGAACCATGTAACAAACCCAGTTCCTTATGCCCTGAAAAACAGAGGAAAACCACTTGCTATTTGCTGCAAGGTTTATTTTTTTCTAAGAAAACTGTTTTTGACTCAGATGTGGGTTATTTTGATTGCCTCAGTCAATAATATCTACTATTTTTATTCTGTTGAAATACTGTTTACATGTATTGCTTTTCAGAGTTTATACCTTCATATATGAGCACTTAAAAAAATAAAGTCAGTTTTAAGATTGTTGGCACTGGGTGTAATCAAGACGTTTCTTGAGTGATTGTTTCTTTTCTTTAATTTCTATGCCTAAAAATGTTTTGCGTTTCATTTTATCAGTGTTGTAAATATTAGTTGTGCTATTTTTGAGTCATAAGACTAATTTCAAATTGCTTGTTTATTTAACATTCCTTCAACAGATGTACCCTAACCTATTCTAAATCATTGCAAAAACTCTTCAGGGCATCACCGTACAGTAGTTTCACTAAAGCAGTAAAGATTACTCTATGAAGAGCATTTCCACTCTCACTGGGCATACAATAAATGTTGCATATCTCAGTTTTGTGACTGAGGAATATAAGTCCATACTCATACTAATGTGTTCAGATTTCTGTTCTTGATAATTTACTGTGTTAATGCAATTGAGTTCAGATTGATTTGAATTTTTAAATTCCCCATGCTTAATATTCTTCATGTTCTTCATTCTAATACAGTGATCTCTCTTATTCTTTGTCAGGTATTTGTGAGTAGCAGTGGAAAATACAGCGAACTTGGCCACCCGTTTGGGTATTTAAAAGCAAGCACTACTTTAACCTGTGTAAACCTCTTTGTGATGCCTTACAACTACCCTGTTTTACTTCCATTGTTAGGTAGGTAACGCAGCTGCATTGGCCTACCAGTGCAGCTACTTCAGGGTAAAAGCAAAACAATAATGGTTGGTGTTCTGCCTTAGTTTGAGACATTATAAAATAATGGAGATCAGAGAGTAGAGAATGTTGCAAACTCTCTTAACGTACTTTGGGAGGAGAGGATTTTCATACCCCCTCTCCCTTTTTTTCTCTCCAGCAGAGGAGGAGAGCTACCTGCTTCCAGTGCATGTTTGATGCTGTTCACCTCCTAGACACGTAGCCTCTTCCTTAACCTGGAGTAAGCTTCAACCTCCATTCTTTTCCCTCATTTAGGGTGTGGTGTATCCAGGTTTTGCAGTTGCTCTTGTAGCAGCTTATTTTTTACTGGAAGATGAGATGCAGTGTTTGTTATGGGTGTTGGGAAGAGGGATTTCCCTAATGCAGTTGAGAGCAGTAAGAAAGAATTGAGCAGTGGAACAGTCTGCATTTCTTTCCTGCCCAAAGGACCGGGTTTTGGTTTTGTTTTTTCACTCCCACAATGAAATTACTTTCTAAGGAAAAATGATATGAAAAGGTGCTGCCTGAGTAACTGCCACAGTAATTGTGGTTGGTAGGGATCTGGCAAAAAGGTAATGGCAGAGAGGTGTTTCCAGGGTGCCACTAACCCTTCCAGCTGCAGATGCTGTAAGGCTTTTTTGTACTAGTTTTTGTGAGTGTGTTTAGTGATACAGAACAACAGTGATCAGGAGAATTAACTGAGTCTTACTGTCTTACATAGGACTTTTTCCATTCATTTCTAGGAAAAAAAGAACAGAACACAATTCAGGAATGCCTTTTCATAATCCTGGTCATAACCAAAAAAGAAGAAACTTGTGCTTGCTGATAATGTGTCTTTCAGAGTTATCTATGTAGCCTGATAATTGTCCCAAAGTGTGCAAGGAGGGTGAGAGTTTCTGTGACATTGTGGTTCCTGAAATACTGCAACAGATCCACTAGCTGAAAGGCCATCACTAATTACCATCACTACATTAATTTCCCTGTTCATTTTGATGTTGACATTTGCAGTTCTGCTGTGTCTTTCTTGGCAGCTCTTGTCTTCCCCCAGCCTTTTTTTTAAACTAGGGTGTAAAGCTCTTCCTTCCCTTTGAGGACGGGCACTTTTCAGTGTGTGTATTACAAGTAGTAAACTGTATTCTGCAGTTTACTCACTTGGTAATTGCACTTCTTATATTTCTGAAGACTCTTGAGAGGAAAATGCAGAGGTTCCACATTGCCTGAATTGTAAGGCAGATGTTTTATTGAGGGGACGAATCCCACGTGTTCCATGTTGTTCACACAAACCCACACAAGTGTTACCTTCAGATCTCCTACCAGGACTTCGTTTATCTTTGGTCTCTAAGGCATGGTGGAATTAAGTTCTGTGGAATATACACTGAACACAAAAGTAGATCTGGACCCTTTTCTACTTAGCAGTACAGAAAATGAGTGAGATGATAAGCACCATACCTGGTAAATTATTTGTAGATGTTTTTAATAATACTGACTCTACATTTGACTGTAGGTAGGTAGGAGCACTCCCCCTGTGTCTCCCTTCATACATGGCAGTAGTGGATACTGGTGGTTCAGCAGAGGACTGATTTGAGTGTGTAAAACCAATTTTTCATTACTGTCACCCAGATTTAAAAGGATGTGAGAGCTCCCAAGACCGGGAGAAGTCTGCTCCATTCAGCCACTACCTCCCATATTGGTGCATTAGTCCGATTCTAGTGGCTCCTGCACTACTGGTAGAATATTGTGTTGGAGGACTGGTTGGAACAGTACCATGCATAATCAATCTCCCTTCTGGTGACTCTTTCAAAGACAAAACCACTTTACAACTGTATATTCGTACTGTGTTATCAAATGTGTTCAACCTTATAAACAGTTAGTAAGATGCTTATGAATTTTTTTGCTTGCATTTTTCTTTTCCTCCTGCATTCCTGAGCAGGGGAAGTTTTAATTCTCTTTTTGAAAAATAGTGTAAGACAGTCCTAAAAACAGGTAAGATAGGTAGAATGAGGCAGCTTGCAGGTGATACTTGAGCAAACTGAAACAAGTTGTAATGGTCTGTGGCTGAAAGAGGTAAATTGTACCACATCCTATAGCTTTGATGATTTTATATCTTGGTTTCTGCAAGGGTGGATTTGGCAATGCTGTAGCTTCTCCTGGCTTTTAACTTACGGAGCATGTGTTCAGAAGCTTTGTAAGGGAAAGGAGCCAATTAATAGGACTCGATGAAAGAGTGAAGCCCCACAGTCCATGTGTTAATGGACTCATGCACCGTGTTTGGTTGTCTGACAAAAACGCTGGTCTCTGGTCCTCTTCCAGTGGTGATGGATAATGTGGGATCTGCAGTTGGAGCTGAGCAGCTCCAGTTTGCTCTCAGAAAGCTAGAGAGAAGTTCTGACTAGGTTGGTGGTGGTTTGCTCCCAAAACGGAAGAAGTGGGCTGCAGTTCTTTCTGTTCAGTGGGAGGCTGCTGAAGGCAGAGCTTTTTGCAGACAGATGCTGACGTGCTTCAATGCTGAATGCTTGGCCCACAGATGATAGGAATTTCATCTTGAAGGATTGTTGCAAAGCTGTTGTACTTCAGGTGCTGTTTTGTTTAAAAACATTTGTACAGCCAAGTTCATGAAGCAGAAGTTGAAGGAGGGGTTTTAGGAAGAGCTGAGTAAAGATGAGGTATATTTCTAAGTGCTTCTGCCTTGCCTGAGATGTTTCCTTGGCTCCTTTTAGCTGCATGGGTGGGAGGGCGAGCAGTGCTGGGCAGTAGGAGTGACTGTTCACTGGGAGTGTCAGCAGAAGCAGCAGTGAAACAGCCATGGGGGAAATGCCTTGAGAAGGTGGTTAATACCCTTTTTCTGTGGGTCTAAATATGCAGCAGGGTGAGCATTTAGAAAATGTCTGCCTGTGAAGGACTGCAGCATGGACAGTTTGCTTTGATGCTTTTACAGGCTCTGTGAGAGAACCTGCAAGTAATGATTTTATATTTTGGGAACTAAGGCCTATGTTCTCACCAGTGTGTACACAGCATGCTGTGGCTCTGGGAGGGAGAGCCAAATACATTTTGTATCCATGGAGAAACAGTGACACAGTACCGTTCTTAGATAATGATGGATGCTGTTTTCCATTGCAGTACCTTGTTTTTGGCTAGATGATTTGCAGGGAACGATACTGTTTTCTGTGAATGTAGAATCATGAGTCTCTACCACCTAGAATAGACGAGTGTATCTATTAGTGCATAATAAGGAGAATTACAGGAGTCAACAGGGAATGGTGGTGTACTTGCTCAGGTGGAATTTAATGTGAGTGGTGATTTAAAAAAACAACTGTTTTACTTTGGCTTACATGGTGCATGAACTGTTGTAATTTAGGTTCCAGTTGAACTACTGAAATTACCTGCTGACTCTTCTCTCTCATGCTCTATTTTTTCTTGAATGTTCACTGATCTTAAAAGGCGCATCCAGCCCCCTTCTATAGGACTGGGTGTTAAAGGTGTGTATTGTTGTCCTGTTTGTCACAGTTTGGTTGTTTTGTACATTAATCTGAAGTGGATAAAGACTGCAATACAGTTTACATTTAACTGATCTGTGTGGTTTTACCTGATCTCTTATGTTGTTGCAGCTTGCAGCCCTTCCCTAATGGTTTTTAATACAATGTTCCCAATTATACAGTGCTTTTAGCTCCCTCTGAGTTCAGAAGTAAAAAGAATTCTGCATTAATTTTGCGTTTCTGGACTATACAGAAATTAGTATCTGGAAACAATTAGGTAGAAGTAAAACTAAATTATGTAAGGATTTTTTTCATTACCTTTTGATTTGTATCTACAAAAGCTTGGGGTTTAATCTGTGAAAGACATAGTTAACTGGGTTGTTGTTAGTTTGCTTATTTGTATAAATCATCATGTGCAGCCCAGGGCACAGGGAAGAAGTGCCTTTCAAGTGTCTGTGTTGCAATCTGCTGACAGTGTGTGTCTCAAACTCTTGAGCTAGAGGCAGGTAAGATGCTGATGGTGAAGTTCTCTTTGAAATTTGTGGTTGTGTTTACCACCCTTTTGAGAAGGTGGCGGTTCCTGCAGTGAGTTTGTGCTGTGGGAAGACTAATTTTAAACAGACAATTCTTTGCTGAAGCTCTGCATAGGTTTGAGAACTTTCTCCTTTGATAGCAGCGATCAGGGAGGTGCTTTTGCCTATGATGTCTGGGAGTAGAGCTGTGCTGTGGATGGGGACTCCCAGCTGGCTGAGCTGAGGAGTAGCTGTGCCATGTCACAGTGCCTGTGTGCAGTTACTGGTACAACCTCACAGTGCACGAGACACTAAATGCTGCGAGATGAGTGCTGATAACGGGGTTAAGGCTCAAGCTGTACTTAACCAACTCATAGACTGTAAAATACTAGGATATACTATAATACTGCACATCTTGCTTTTTAGGGGTTTTTTTATGTTGACTTTTGAGAGAGGGGTGTAGTTTAACTTGCATTTTGCTGCAAAAAGGTAATAGGTTTATGAGATAAGAATGGATGTTATTTTATATTTGCTATATGTCATGATATCATCCCAGGTTCTTTTGGATAATAGTGCTAAGCTTGAGGTATATTGAGATTTCAGATGAAATTTTGATTTATCTTCTTAAACTCCAGTCCACTTTCTTCAGGCCAGGGAAGAGAAGAAGTAGCATCTCTAGTGTGGTTTTTATATGTAATGCAGAATTTATTTAAATTGGAAAATACCTGTAATTGAGTAGGGTTTGTCTGTGAGAACTTGGGAAGTAGTATCATAACATCTGTTCAATTTGTGCAGAGTACTATACAAGTCAAATTTTCTTCTCCAAATATATCTTCCTGAAAACTCAGTGTGGAGAAAACAGTTTCTTTGCTGCATCTGTCTTTTGCACACCCTCTTCCGTGCTTCTCTGTCTGCTGCAGCTCTCCCCAGTTAATTTTTGTATATCCCTTTCTCCAGACCTGCATATCCTTCCATTAGCCTCACTTTGCCAGCATGCTACAACCCTGCTAAGAAGAATCTTTATTTCAGTGGATAATTCAAAATTTCAAATGGTAAATTGCAGGATGCTGGGTTTGTTGTAGAGACCACTGTCACAGTTCATAGTGTGCACAGCAAGTAGGTCCACACTTAACCTCAGCAATTCCTAAAAGACCAGGTGCACACCTGTAGTGAGCAAAGTGCTTCTAAAACAGTATCCAAAGGAAAGAAATGTCTGGTGGCCCCCCTCTTAAAAGGCAGCAGTTTTTGTTGCTAATTTCTGTCTCTTGTCTATACCTATGGAAGACTGCTGCCCTGGCATGAGGCAGGTGTTGTGGCTGTAGGTAACCCCTTCTCTGCCGGGTGCAGCTGCTGCTGTTGGCAGCAAGTCAGCAGAGCTGGCCAGAAGGATTCCCAGATTGGATTTTTTTTTTTTTTTATTCTTTCCCTTTGATGCCAAAGAATATTTTTACTGGAGACCAGAATTCATCATACAGGTTGAACAGAAGAAAGCTGGTTTGAAAATGCAAATGGAACCAAATTGACGTTGTTTGATTTAATCAGATATAGGGACTCCCTGATGAGCAAGAAAGAGGCAAGGGAGGTGAAACTCTTTAACAGGTGGATCTGTTGCACCTTCCATGCTGCTGGTAGTTGTGTGCAGTGTTTGAGTCTGGTGTACCTTGTAAGTTTGCTTGTAATGGGAACTTGCTCGGATTGCCTACTGCAGCTGGGACTGGGGATTCCCAATCCTTCACATCTAGGGTTAAGAGCAGTTTTTGGGGGGAAGCCCCACTGGGAAGTGGGTGGAGGGAGGAAACGGGGAAACCTGGCACATAAGATTTTGGACAAAGCTAAAGGTCTGGGACTGTATAAATGACGCATTCTTTTGTTGTTTTCCTTGTTGCAGATGACTTGTTTAAGGTTCACAAACTTAAGCCAAATCTGAAGTGGCGACAGGCTTTTGACAACTACTTAAAAACAATGCCTCCTTACTACTTACTGGTATGTTCCTCTTCTTATCTCATCCTCTGGGGTATAATGGCTGGTGTGACCAGAGTCCTTTGCATCATACCTCTTCCTAGTAAATTTTTTTTCACATAATTATGATGGCATTTTAGGTAGTTAACATTCTGCCTTTCAGAGGTACGTAGATTAGAGCAAACATTTTTAAGAATTAAAAAAATTTGTAGAAATACCAAGTAGTAGTAGTTATGTTAAGATATTAAGTGTTTAATAAATGTGTTTTCTGATCATTAAATATTAAATGAGATTTGATCAAAAATACTTCAGAACGTTCATAAAAACCAAATTCGGCATTATTTTTGTAACTGGATAAGGAAGATGCAGATTAGTTTGTTCATTAATGTGGATGAAATGCTAGAACTTTGGAAGCTGATACTGGCTGGGCCAAATGAAGTGTGGAGGGAGGCACTGTGTCACCTTTTACGTGTAGCTTGGACAATGCACCTCAATGTGGACTTGCATCATCCCGGCTATTCTGGACCTGAGCCTTTGAGTGGAAATTGCCAGCGGCACCATGCTGTGTGGTGTCTTGGTGATGTGGCATAATGTCCATTGTGAGCTAGTTAGACACCAAACTCATGTCACATGTTATCTGAATAGACTTGAATTTTAGTGGCCAAAAGTGGAAAAGCTAGAGCACTAATCTATGTGCCTTAGCTTCCTATAATTGAGCTTATAAATTTCTTTTTTAAATATTTATTCTCTTACTATTGTGTATTTTGTTTTCCTTATAGCCATTAAAGAAAGCCCTAAGGATGATGGGAGCTCCAAATCTGATATCAGATAATTTAGATTGTGGACTTAGTTACAGTGTTATCTCTTACCTTAAAAAACTCAGCCAACAGGTAGTATTGATAAAACCTTTGCAATTAGAAGTGCGTTGATTATTTAGTTTGTGGTAATCTCATTATAAAGCAGTTAATCCCTGTGGGAGTTCATATGGGTGTACAGCATATACTATAATTGAAGATTGGTAAGCATTTCCACTGCAAATATGGATGAATCCAGTGTGATTCTGTAGCCAGTGATTGTGCCTTCTGTAAGTGGTGGAGAGGAATGCAAAGGAAACCTCTTCAGCTATACTTTAAATATCTGCTAGACTTTAAACTCCAAAGAAAAACACTAATTGGATTTACGGCTGCTCTTGCCATTGTTCTTCACAGCTGAAATCAGAGGCTTACTTTCAGTCTCATGTTTATTTCCATGTGACCCTTGGCAATGTGTTATTTTCAAAAAAAAGTGTGTTCTTGTCCATGGGGAGTAAAATCATAGTTCAAGCTTTATATCTGAGCTTCCTGTTTTCTTCAGGTCGAAGTCATTCTATGTATTAAGTGTGACCTGGTGGGAAATAGTCTTACGTATCTTTTTCCCTTTGCCAAGACTGCCATTCCAGGTGTAAGGGCCTGGAAGCTCTTTCTTCTTAGCATGAGAGACTCTTACAGCAGTAGTTCAATATCTAGAAGGCAGTTGGGGAAGCAGTGCAGCCTTTAAAATTACAAAGAAAAAATCCTCCGCCTTAAAGAATGCACAAAATACATCCTAAAGCCTCTGAATGACTGAACATCTACTAGACATAAAACTTCCTGTGGTATTTTGGTAATCTAATGATATGCAAATTCGTATTATTTATCTGCGCTATGGAATTGGAATGACTTCGAGATGGCTGCTGTGGCTCTCACAGACATTCTCAGCACATGGAACAGTTTAAATGTGTGGAATGCATTATAAGCTCCTGTATAGGCACAGGCAATTCCAGAATTCTGCTGTGCTCCTGCTGTCCTTAAATTTAGTTTCCCACAGATAATGAAGCAAACTCTGCAGAGGAGGAGATCTGGGGGAAGTGGATTGCAATCACAGTGGGTTTTGGGTTTTGGTTGGTTGGGTGGGTTTTTTTTCCTTTGGAGGTATTGCTAGTGGGTAAAAAAAACCTTAACTCTGAATACAGTTAGAGCTTAATACAGTGAAATTCTCTGTAGCTATAGCAAGAAGCCTGTGCTAATTGGAGAAGTGATACATTTTTAGAAATTTACTCATAAAACAGATTTTTTTTACAACTTTTCTCCCTTATATTGTTACAAACATACAGGGCAAACCTTAGTTCATAGGTTGCTTCAAAAATAAACTGAAATTATATTACTATATCTGAATAATATTGTTGTTTTAGATGCAACTTTATTGTAACATAAGGCATCCTACTTTCCATTTTGTTTTTTCTTTCCCTTTAAAGATGGTTCTTCAGGGACACAAGAGAGTCACAGACTTGCAGCAAAATCAGGGATATTCACAGGCCTCCTACTGGCAAATAAATTTAGATACACTGGCTAAATATTTTTCCATATGCTAGCACATTAGGATTTCTTTATGCTTGAGATCTAATCTATGTAATCCAATATATCCCTGGGTAGGTAGTTGGGAACTAAATTTGTAGTTTTATTCTGCTAATATACTGTGTGTTTTGTACTGGAAATGTGCAATGCCTGCTGATTCTTTAACTCACGGTGTGATTCCATTTTAGACAAAAATAGAATCGGAACGGATAATAGGTTCAGTGGGTAAGAAAGTTCCACAAGAAATTGGAATAAAAGTGAAAAATCACTCCAGTGGCCTCTCCTTGGTACACAGTAGGGATTTTAAACAACTGCTGCAAGGGATCACTGGGGAATCTCCACTGAGACTGTCGGAAATAAATGTTAAAGAGTTTGCTGGATTCCACATAGGACTTTTAAACAAGGTAAACAGCACTGTGATCTTGCATGACTAAGCAGTTAATCTTATCTGTTTTAAATGGATAACTTCTGTGGACGTAGTGGAGAAGGAGGTACCTTCACTGAACTAGGATGAGTACAGCATAGATGTAAATAGGGAAAAGAGTAAATGCAATTTTTTTGCACTTGATTTTGGGACACTGTTTGAAATCCACGTGGTAGTAAACAAAAATTGCTGTGCTTTGAGTGCCCGTCTCTGCAAAAGACGGCTATTGTTGTTCATCCACGAATTAACATACTTACTCTTAATGGAGCTGAGGGCACTTAATGCTGAATAAGGTCATGTTGAAAAGACAGCCAGTGAGCTTGTTGTAGCCAGTTACAAATGTCTGAACTTACTTACAAATATTTTTTAATAGTTAGTGTTATTAGAGTTCATAGTGGAATTTCTCCATGCATGAGAACTGATGGATTAACTGAAAGTTACTTATTTTGTTATAAAACTAGGATTTGAAGCCACAGGCATTCAGAAATGCATATGATATTCCTCGTCGCAATCTTCTAGACCAGCTAACAAGAATGAGAACCAATCTTCTGAAAACACACAGGCTTATCTTGGGGCAGGATGAAGGTAAGGAGCCACAGTTCTTCATTAATAGTTTGAAGAGAATACAGCTATTTTTGTTATTTCCTTATGGCAGTGGTTTTTGTCTCTGGTGTGGGAGCAGAAGTGGCCATTGCATCTCTTGCTGAATCAGACAGTGTCCTTTTCTTGACTCTGAAGGGGAAGGAAGGAAATTTTTGCCTTCTGTCATGCAAGATGTCATGCTTGCTTTGAAATTTAAAAGTAAGTTTCATGGGAGAGCTTTCACATTCACTAGGGTTCAGCAGACATTTCTTACAGAGTTGAAGGGGGCTTAAGGCAGAGAGGAGCTCTCTGTTTTTTTGTGAGGTGCTGGTGGTCTAAAGATGCAGTTGTCAGCATAGAAATTGAAGTTGCTTATTTTTTATTCTTCTGCCAATTAAGCTTAGCTCTTGCCAGGCTTATTTCCACAGTTACAGTCTTCAGCTCTTCCTCTGTAGTGAAAAGAAGTAGTCAGTTCTAGTTCGTAAATGCTAACACTTGAAATTGAGGTGTGTGAAGTTTGTATTGCCTTATTTTTAAAACTAAATTAAGATCTCTTTTCTGTTGCAGACTGCCTTCATAGTGTTCCTGTTGCTCAGATGGGAAATTACCAGGAATACCTGAAAATGATGCCTTCACCTCTTCGGGAAATTGACCCGGACCAACCAAAAAGACTTCATACATTTGGCAATCCATTTAAACAGGACAAGAAGGTAGGAGGGGCCTTGCTGCCTGCTGTGCCTTTATATTTAACCCAGCCTGAAATAATTTGTGAGTAGAATTTCTCACCCACAACTGCAGTATACTGCTAACCTGTGCAGTCTGTGGAAAGGAGGGATGTCTTCCATGTGGTCCAGGAGGAATGTGTACAGAATTGTGCTAGTTTACAGAGTGGCACTGGGCTCTCTCTGGTTGCCTTGGGTATCTCTGTTCTGAGAGCTGTCAAGTGTTCTGAAAGCCACTTGAATCTAAGTGGGGAACAGAGGGACTCAGTTCATCAGTGGATTGGTGAAACAGTTGCTGTTTTGTATTGTTACTGAAATTATTACTTTCTTTTCAGGGTATGATGATAGACGAAGCTGATGAGTTTGTGGCTGGGCCCCAGAACAAGATCAAGCGCCCCGGGGAGCCCAACACGCCGGCGTCGCTGAAGAGGCGGCGCAGCATGTCCCCCCTGCTGCGGCGGCCGCAGTCACCGCCCGTTGTCACCAACCACGTGGGCGGGAAGGGGCCACCTGCTGCTCCTGGCTCCCCCTCCTACCTGAACCTCAAAGGTGTCCCAGCAAATAAAGGTATACTGAGCTGTGGTACAGCAGCTTGGGTGGTGGGGGGATCTGGGGAGGAAGGAAAAAAGTTCTGCCAGCGCATCTGTGCTTTTCTGTTATGTAGGAGTGAGTTTCTTTTGTTGGCCTAGATAAATGGGTTGCTACTACAGCTGATAAGATCTGAAATTTAAAAAATTGTTTGGAGATAGAAAGTATATCAGATAGCTTTTAGTTTTCCTTTGTGTATTCTGTGGCAAAGAAGGAATATTAAAATACAGTTGTTTCATTTCCCACAAATAGAAATTTTCATACCCACCTACTGCAGCAAATGGAGTCAGAATAAAACTCTGTTATCTGGGTTTGGGGAAGAGAAGGAAAGCAGGAATTTACTTAGGAGTCATGACGTTGCAGTAGGAATACAGAACATGGTGACTTCACGATAGTGATAGGAGATGGTAACAGTGCAAAGGGGAAGTATTCCCTTGGTCGCATCCAGAGTTGAATAAAAGTATTGAAGTGTTGTCCAGCACTGTCAGATTGCTACACAGCACATCGGACATAAAAAGGATACAGAACTACTTCTGTTTGGTTCTTTTGATGCTGCACGTGTGCACCAGTAAGGTATGTATTTTTCACTTGTAGATACTGGTAACAGTGTTGTCCAAGATGGTAATGGAGAGAAGAAAGCAGAAAATTGTCAGTCACTGGAGAAGCAAATTGATGGCTTACCTGTGCAAATGACTCCTGTGGTTCCAGCTGCTGTGGGAGAGGATGAGATGTTACCCAACGACTTAGACTCTCTACCTGTTGAATTCAATTGTTTAAGTGAAGATGGGTTGGATCATAAACCTGGTACCAATGCACTTGTTCGAGGGCCTCTGAATTACAGTGTGAGTGGAGATGACCAAAAGCGGGCCATGGAGTCTACTTCTGAATCTGTGCCAAATTCCTTTAAAATAACACCTACCATGTTGGAGGGAAACAATGCTGACATCAAAATTAAAGTGATGAAAGAGGTTCGCAAACCTGGAAGAAGTAAGTTATTTGTGTTTGTTTATTTTAGTAGTATATTATATGTGGTGTGAGAGAGAAGACTTTTCCTTGAAGGAAGGAGCTATTTTCAATATACACACAACTTCAGATTTTGAGTAATTTCTGGTTGCTCATAAATGAGCAATGGAGGGGCAAAAAAGGAGGAGATGCTCGGTAGTGAGTTGAAGTTTGGACTTGGGCTTGGGAAGTTGGGTGCCAAGTCACCCTGTTTGTCCTTGGAGACAAGTTAACTGGTATAAGAGGTGCCCTGTGAAAGCAGCACCCTTCAGAGATTTTGGTTTTGTTACCAGTGATCTAGTAAGACTGGATATTCTACCTTAGGCTGCACTGCTCCTGTACACAGAGTGTACTTGATGCTCTTTGTCCATCAAAACTCCCTTTGCAGAGCAAAGGCATGTCTCTGTAAGGGTGCATCTTGGAATATGCTTGAAAGGGAATATCAGCAGTTAATAGCAGAGTGGTTTGGTTTTTTTTAATTTTGCGAGACTAGTTAGTGATGAAATGCTGTTGCAAACTTTTAAGAACTGAAGACTAAAAATGACATTTTGCAAAGTGGGCTTGTCCAGTTTTATACCAGATTCATGTCTAGTAAATGGTGATGTAGGATAAAACAGTGTGTTCAGTGTGAGTCACCTGTCTTGCTGCAGAATTCAAGCAGTCATCAAAGAAAGGAGCCAAATTGTAGTGGCTTGAATATATGTACATCTGATCAGAGGTCTGACCATTTATGTTCCCTCTGCCTACTGCATCACTGAGCAGACTCTTGGTCACGGCACCATAAATGTATTCATCCTGGGGTCAATTATGAGAAATAGTGAAACAGTGCTGGTTTTAAATTTGTTTCCAAGTTGATATGTCCAGTTTATTCTTTTGCAGTGGACATATTTACCTTGTACCAGTGGGACAGTCATGTTGTGCTCACACTAAGGGTTGATAATCTGTCTTTCTAGAGATCTAATGGCAACCTCTGCTTTCAGAAACGATGGCTCCAGGCCAGATCAGGGTTTGGTGGCCCTGTGCATGTTAACTATGATCATGGAAATGGGATGCTTCTCTCTACTCAGCCTGCATTTTCTGAGGATAAATGTTCCTAGCTGCTGCTCTTTAAAGAGAACCTTAATCTTTGGTGCCACATTTGAATTCCCAGATCATCAGTATCACTTTAAATTTTTCTTTCACCTGTATTCTGCTCTTAAAGCTAATGCAGGTGTTTTTCTTGCCTTATGTGTTTTATGATACACAGATACATGAAACTGGGCTTTGTTTTTCCTTTTTAGTTCCTAAGCTTTTCTGAAATTCCATCTGCCACATTCATTTTTAATACATGGTTGAATTTTTATCTCTTTTTTTAGATTATGAAAAAATATTTTCTCTTCTTGAGGAGGTGCAAGGACCTATGGAAATTCAGAAGTATTTCATTGAATTTGCTATCAAGGAAGCGGCAAGGTTTGTGTAGATAGAAATAACTCAGAGTCATAAATGAAATACTAATTTATATCATGGTAGTAAATAATAAACTTCATCAGTGCTAGTATTTTGAAATTCTGTTTTGACATATTTAAATTATAATTGTTTTAGTCATCAAACTACTATTACATTTTTATGGAATAAATGGTCTTTACTTAAAGTTTAAATGTGAATTAGAGAGATAATGGGTTGTTATTGAAGACCAACCCAAAATTTGGGTGGGATGGGGGAGGGGCAGATGTATTAAATCAAATTTTCTAGCCATTCTTATGCCAGAAGTAAAGAAAGCTCTTCCATACTGGAAACAGAGAGCCCCTGGTGATACAGTTTGTCATGGCTGAACATTCTTGAGATGTTCAACTGTATTTTTGGAAGAAGAAATTTATGTTGCTCTCCCTCTCTTCTGTAGGTTTAAAAAACGGGTCTTAATACAACACTTAGAGAGAATACTAGAGGAACTAGATTTCACCAGCCCACCCAACAGAGTTAATCATGTCAACAGTAGATAATAATGTACCGGCCAGACGAATGTGGACCAGGAATGAGTTTGCTGTGCCACAGAAGAGTGGAAGAGGATGTAGCTGCTGCCCTCACCATCTCGGCAGTCAAGTGATTTTGCTGTCACAGTCTGAGAAGAAGCAGTGGAGCTTTAACTTTAAGAGCCTGATTCGGCAGAAGCTGGGCTATAACCTTAAGGATTTGCTATGAAAGGTGTGGCTTTTTCCTGTGGAGGGTGCTGTTTGCTCAACAGGCGGAAGAAAATAACCATTGCTGCCCCTCCTGCAGGTGATGAGAATTTACTCATTTGAACGCTGTCATTAGACATTTACGTGCTGTAGGCAGCAGGTTGCACTAAAATGGGGCACTGTCAAATGCACACACTGTCTGCATCGTGGAGAGAGCCCGTGTGTTCCCAAAAAAACCCTCCCAGAAACACCTGCACTGGTAAAATTGCATGTTGCCACCACAGAGACAAGGGTCTTGTTCCCAAGAACTGCTAGCCATGCCTTTAAACTTGAGATTCAGTGTAGATTGAGAGTAAAGAAACTGCTATTGTGTTAATGAAAGCTAAAGACAGCCCTGTGACTGTTACCACCTGATGGTCACTAAACAATCTACCTCAGACTCTCTTCTGTTTTGTCTGCAGACATTATGAAAGTGCACCTGAGGCTTCCCAGGTCCCCGACTTCAGTTCTCTTTCATCCTGTGAGGAGGACGGAGATTCTTCAGGTGGCCTTGGCACACGCTGTGCTTTGGAAGCACTAAAAGGAAACGCTTTTAAAAACGTGTATTTTAATGTTCATACAAAAGAGATTATTTTGAACAGTATTGTTACCAGATCACTAATTTGATATTTTAACTGTATAAATTTTTTGGAACATATGTATATATAAAATAAACCATTTTATTAATTTTTAAGAAGTGCTAATCTGAGGAGTCTGTAGCGGGCAGCACTGAGTTCCTCCAGTTGTCTGCTACCAGCAGACTGAGGATATTTTTGTAAAACCAGCTGAACCTGGTCTTTCGCATCCTCAAACACAGCTTGTGGTGTTAGCTGCAGAATGTGTTTGTACCCTGGAGCACCTGCCCAGGTGTAACTCAGCTTGGCATCTGTGGGGTGCACATTTTTACACAGTTTTGAGGGCACTAAGTTCCAGTTTACCAAACCCTTGGTTACCTGATCTGGTATCTTCTCCTCTGTTCCTCTTAATTATTTTGTCCAAAGGCAATTCCGTATATGACAGAACATACAAAGAAGACTGAAGCCACCTGTGTGTCATTTTTTTTCTCTTAAAAGCAGTACAATAACGTGCCAGTATTAAGTGGCTGTTGGGATGAGTGTGTATTTTCAGTTGTTTGCTCATAACATCCTGTGATCCTCTAACAGCTTTCTTTAAAAGACAGGTTGAAGTTGTGTTCATGTTAACTTGTGCTCTTGGCCTTGTATGGGAAATATCCCAGGATTCCAGTGGACTGGCCAGGCAAGGAAACAGATTTTCGTGGTGAGCCTGTACTTCTCTGTTCCTGCTGGTATTTTTAGTACAAACCAGCCTGTGAGACATCTTTTCCATCCGCTCCAAAGCAGTGGCCTTGGATTCATTGGAAGCTGCAGTTTGACCATTGGAATGACACCAGTGAAATTCAAGAAGGAAATTAAATTCAAGAAGGAAATGAAATCCAGCAATAGCAAATCTCTGTCACAATGTATATGAATGAAGTGACATAGCGGAAGGCATTACTATAAATGTGCCTTGTTTCTTAGAACTAACTTTTATTCATCTGTGCAGATGAATAAAAGTGAGTATTTTTTAAAAAAAACCACAGAAACACAGAATGATACAAAGGGGATTTACTCCTTCAGAATTTCACATGGAAGCTGTTTGTCGCTGTGATGGACCTCCCATGCCAAATGTTGGACTCTTGAAAGGGATTTAATTTAGGGGGTCAGATATACTGTGCATACATCATTGTAAAATGGCCTAGGTAAATGCATGAAACTGCGTGTAATGTGCTACTCTTGAAATAGTAGGTGATAAGGGGAGACAACATTCTTCTGTGTAGCTAACGGCTGTTTGATTTTCATCACTGATTCCACAGACACTCACTTGATCATTGTGTGTCTGAGCAGGGGCCAAATTTTTAACTAGTGACCTTGTTAGTGTGTAAATCTGCTCTTTTGGTGGGATGCAGTTGGCTGCGTAATCAGCTGCAGGGGGCTGGTAACTTCCATTCACTCGTTTGGAATCTTACACCTCAGAAGCTACAAAATACTCGTATTCAAGTGCAAGCAGTGAGAATTTTCCCTTACATTGTCTTACCTGAATAGATTGAATTTGGGTTAGAATATTAGAGCAGCAGAAGTCATATAGTGAACTGGACACGAGTCTTCCTAAGAAAGAAGGAAGGAAGGAATGAAGATGTCTTCAGGGGTTGGGTCAGTGCAGAGATGAAGAAAAAGGAGCAACAGCAATTGATGAAGAGTGCACACAGCCCTGAATTCTACATGGAGCACTACATGGATGTGGCTTGTTTGGGAAGCAGAAAATGCTCCACAACCAGTGTAAGGAGATTCTTAATGGAGAGCATTCCTTGTGAGTCAGACCACAGTGCTGGATGTGGGTGAGACATGCCTTGAACACAGTCCCGAGCTGTGGCAGCACTTCAGGGACAGCCAGGAGGGCCACACTGGTGTCAGGCCTTGCCTTTCCTGGTACAGACCATGGCCCAGCAGCAAGAGCTGCATTACCAGGGCTGTGACCTGTGTGTCAGGTGAGCCTCTTGCAGCAGGAGTGTCCCTCAGCAAGGTCTCAGGAGAGGGGATGGGTCCAGTGATGCATCCTGGAATTGGAAGTCGTTTGTGCATTGCTCAAACTTATATTTTTGAGCCCTTATTTATGTAAGGTTGAAATAACGTGGCACAGTTGAATGTTGGGGGTTAGGGGAGAAATATGGCTCTCTATTTCCTTTAAGGAGCACTGTTCAACAATCTAAATTAACAAATTTAGCACTTGCCTTCCTTGGGTAGAAGGATTGTGAGGTGCTTTGGAGTCTGGATACCTGTGTGAGTTCTGCTGCATCCGTTTTCTGACCCTCTCTTAGCTGGGCCTCCTCAGTATGTGTTACCTGTATTTCTTCCCTTGTAGACATCAAGAGTTTTTCCTCATAAGCCATGTAGCTCCCAGGCCCGTCACTGTGGCTGATGTCTGTTGGATGCTGCTGTTGCCAGTTTGGGGGCACAGTGCATTTATGGTGGGCACATGTATTCCTGGCCAGGTTTAACCAGCATCAGAGAGTGATTGTCATCTTCCAAAACAGCAGCTGCAGAGGCTGTTACTGTGCTGTGGTCAAGCAATTGTTTGTTTCCCTTTGCAGGAAACCGTACCTTTTTTTGGGGGTCTTTTTAATCTGGTAATTTTCTCCAGGTTCTTCCTCTAAACTGCCTGGCTGAAATGGCAGCAGTGTAGGCTGTTGAGTTTGATTTCTTTTGGTCTGTTTTTTAGTATCTAATAAGAAATTTCTGATGGAAAAATACAAGAAGTACATTATCTAACAGAAACGAACTGTTAAAAAAACCTATAAAGGTGAATTACAGTGTCTCATACCAGCAACATGGCAACATCACACCTTTAGCAAATGGACTTGAGAGTGCTTGTCTTGAGAATGTGCAACCTAGTTAAGCAGAAAACAAGACCAGAGACACTTCAAATCTGGCAGAAAGAAGGTTTGGCAGAGATCTGAAGGAAGGATGTTAGTCACTGGATTTAAAAGGAGCTGCTACTTACAGGTCTGCGAGAACAAGTTGAAGTCTATCCTAAGTGGAAAGGGAGAAGAAGAATGCCTTGGGATTTATCTTGTGGCCTGCAGGAATTAAACTGTATTCTAAATCTGAATCTTGGGATCATTTCAAAGAGGATAGACTAAACAAAAAATGTTGAACTTTACTGAAGCTGAGCTGCAACCTGGCTGCTTGTGTCATCCCTGAAAGTAGACCGTTGGCTTGGCTTTGGCATTGGTGTTTTTCTTCTCTAAGTCTGTGATGTGTTGTTGTCTCTTGGTAAAGCAGCATGGCAGGGGGGAGCCCTGTTGTTGTCCATGGAGCTGGGAGTGCAGGCAGCAGCTGTGGGAATAGCTGGTGGAAAAGGCAGTTGCTGCTTGTGTACTGTGGGAGGTGGTTCAACCTCACTTCTTCCACGTCAGCCTTCATTTTAAAAGTGTACGAGATGCTTCTCAGGTCTGCTAGCACAGATCTGGTGCCTTGAGCAGCTGATTATCAGAGTTCAGAGGATGGATGTGCCAAGGAAGGAGTTAAATTGTACAACTTCGTGGTAAATGCTGGGAGGATATTTCCATAGGCAGTGGAAGAACTGAGCTGCACATGCCTTCAGCCACATGGCTTTACCAACAATGGGGACTGCTGGTGCCATGTAAGGAAAATTGCCCTTTACCAGGAGCTGGAAAGTGCTCAAAGCCGCTACATAAGCAGCTACATATTTCTTCAGATTTTGAGCTTGGGCTGAAGCTCTCAAACAATTTA
Source organism: Platysteira castanea (assembly GCA_013397175.1). NCBI lineage: Eukaryota > Metazoa > Chordata > Aves > Passeriformes > Platysteira > Platysteira castanea. Next base: position 704,716 of record VYXC01001683.1, on the reverse strand, counting down.
TATTGAGGTCCAAAAGAATAGTTTGGCCTGGGAAAGGCGGTGGAATGGAAACCTCTGATGAGATTTTTGCTGGAGATCTGGGTTTTTTGAGAGCTTGGAGGAGGTTTTATCTTCACATCTGCAGTGGGAATTTCATGGCTATTTCCTAGTCCTGGATCAGCTCCAGCTGCAATGGAAGTAGCTGGATCCTTGGCATTTGTATATGCTTGCTGTCATCTCAATCACTGTCACTCCTGTAACGCAAACAGTCTTGCATAATGTCCCTTAAAATATTGGACACCTCTGGCAATTTGCTGTATCCCAGTGCTCTACTCGCCACTGCTGAGCAAGTGGTAGGAGGGACAGAGCTTTTTGGGAATGATCCCCATGGTGTGTGCTCATTTACGAAGAACCTAGAGCCCTGCAGGATGTTGAACAGGAGGAGAGGGTTATAAAGCATTTTGGTAGTTACTAGGGCAAAGCTCTTTTTGTGTGGTCAGCCTGTTTCTTGTCATTTACTCCAGAGTAGGTGCATATTTTAATGTTACGTTGTATTTGTAAATATTTAATATGAAGAATATATCAAAGAGAGGTTCAGTCTTTTGTAAAGGATGGAGCTGGGAGACTTCCCCCTCTTGCTTCATCTGGCAGCTGTGACTGATGTGTTTGTGCAGAGGTGGCCCTTGCAGAGAAGAATGTTTGGCTGTGCTCAGGTTTTCCACAAGGAGGACTGCTCTGGAACCATCTCAGGTCTTTGATACGTGACAGTAGGTAACTGGAGCTGATTTTTGCTGGGTTTGTGGAAATGCAGTTACTGTTTCTTAAGGTGGTGGTAACAGTGTGAGCAGTTCCTGTCTGGGCACAACTTTCAGAGCTGAGGAGGCTGTCAGGGTATTTGGAGTTTGAGCAGCCACAGGTCTGGTCAGAGCACACTGCTGTAGTGGCTGCCTGATCTCTTGGCAGTGGGTGTCTCAGGGATCAAGGGTGCTTTCCTAAGTAGGATGGAAATAAAAATGAGCCCTGTTCCCCAAGACTAGAAAGTGATTTTTAAAAAGGCATTTTGCTGATTGCAGATGATTATAATGCAGCTGCTTGACAGTGACATCCCAGCCATGGAAAAATAACATTGATTCTTTGAGCTGTTTTCCAGTCTGCACAGCATATTAAAACCCTTCATGCACAGCTGGCACATTTAACTTTGATTATGTTGTTGAAGTGACTGATCTGAGAGCAGCCTGGTTCCCAGTTGCTTGCAGAATTTGAAAATAAGGTTGTTCCAATTCATCTGCAGTTGGTTATATTGGAAGAGAGACAAACTATCTTGAGCACTTGTAGGGCTGCTAATTAAAGTCTTGTGGCTCTCCTCTGAGAGAGTCTTTAAAGATGGATGGAGGGACTTACCCAAGGTCATATAGTGTGTCACTAGCAAAGATGATTATAAAATGTGTGCCCTAATTTGGTCTTGCACACTTGAACTATTTCCCTGGTGTGGACAACCGCACCACAAACCAACACACTGGCTGCTGGGCTCTTGTACGTGTCGTTGGGTTTCTTTTTCCCTGTGCTCTTCCACCTGCCAGCCTGGGTCTGGCACAGGAGCAGTGTGAGGTAGAGACAGGACAGGGTCCTTCCTGCTTCCACACAGAAGTGGCTGCAGTGGGTGCCTTTTTGCTGGAAATGTGTTTCTGGGGCCAGAAAAAAGCAGGAGCTTGGAAGGGAAGATAGGCAGGCTGTAGAGAAGCTGCCCAAGCCTGTAGGCACTTGCAGTGGTACTGCCTCTTCGTTAGAGTTTGGCTTCTGACCCGAGCTGCTCCAGCACCTTTCCTTTCCCAGCTGAGTGAAAGCGTATTTTGAAATTCCACTGGTATCGGTGGGTTCAGGGCTCCTCCCTCTACACACACAGAACTTAGAAGCTGCTATCCAAGATCATTGGTGGAAAAGGAGATGGTGCTGGAAGAGGCTGTTTCAAGTGTATCACATCCATCAAACCCTCCCGGAGGAGTTCTGTCAGAGAACAGGAATGCCTGTATGCAGTGGCAGCGTTTGGCTTGCTGGGAGCTGGATGTGGGTAGGACATGCCGGGGCTCAGCGAGCTGGGAATGCTCTCACCGAGCTGCTATGGCAGCAGCCCCTACGGCTTCCAGCAGGTGAAACCGGGTCAGAGCTACTCCTGGGAACTGTCTGTGAATTCCCCGCAGGAAAGGCAGTTGCTGATGAGTCACGGCCCAGGCTGTGATGGGAAATGGTTGCTAGATAATAGGTTGAGTGATGTTGATGGCTTTTCATCAGGACCCTGAGGAGGCTCTGACCGCGTGGGGCAGCTGAAAGCTGTTTTTTGTCGGGGTTCCAGGTGTTCAAAGCTGAATTCCTGCGGATGTAGATAAACCAGGCTGTATTTCCCAGGGTCTACCTTGCACTCCTGGTCTTGGTGTGCCCACTGTTGAAGGGGGAAGGGGTTGTGAAAGTAAGGAGATGAAAGGGACAGCTCCTGTCATGATAGGAAACCAGAAAGAGGTTGAAAGCCTTTCCCCGTTCATCCTCCCACCAGCATGAGGTGGGAGCTGCTCTGAGGGATTGACCAGTGGTGAATTTGGGAGGTCGGTACTGTGCTCAGTGTGAGGCTAGCATGGGGCCCTGCAAGGGGGGGTCCATGCTGATGGAGTGCTCCCTTCTGTCTGGAGCTCATCTGATGTGACTCACTCTTTATTTCACTGCTCGTTTTAACTTGCACTTCATCTCTGTGGAGTATCCCGTTGCTCTGCTCCCGGAATGTCATGGGGTTGAGCCTCAGGTCTGCCCCTTACAAGCTGTGTGATTGCTGCCTGAGCACAAGAAGCAAAGGTAGAGAAGAGAGTGCCTTGCAGAGCTCCCCTGCCCACTGCTAACATGCTGGGAGACAGCTCAGGCTGTTTCCATGGTTGTCCCCTGTGCCAGCCCAGGACAACCCAAGGCAGCAGCATGGCCATGGCCATGCTTGACCACCAGCAGACCTGGGGTTTTTACCAGCCCTGGTGCATCCTGTAGTATATGTGGGTCTCTTCCATGGGAGATGAACACGGGCCTCGCTCTGCTGTGGTTTTTCCTTTGTGATCTGAAGCTGCTGTATTCAAACAGGTATGGAAGGAGCAGCCAGCTCCAGCTTCAGAGTGATGGTGGTGACTTCGACATTGAAACGGTGCCACCATCTGCAAGGTCCCTCAGCAGAGATCTGTGTGTGACAGGAGGCTGTAGAGCAGCATGGTGGCCTTGGGCAAGGAGGGGGCATCATTTGGCCCCTTCTCTCCCCTCCATGTGCTCTGCATTGTGCTGGGGAGGCGGTGCCTCCCTGGGATTGCCCTTGCTGGGGGCTCACGCAGGCCTGTGGGTGCCTTGGAGGCACTGGTTATGGGCCCAGGGAGTGACAGCTTGGTGTGGATGTGGGGAAGAGAAGGCCCTCTTCGGTGTGCCTGCCTAACTGGCTGCTCCAAAACTGCTTTGGGATGCGTCTTGTTTTGTGCACTTCTGCATCTGGGATGGGGAATAAATCACTGCTTCAGTGTTTGCTGTGCACACAGGACGCTCCTCCTGCATCCTGCACTGCAGCAGAGACCTCCTGGGGCAGGGACAAGGGATTCTGGAGCAGCCTGGGGCTCCGAGGACATCAGCACTGGCCTTTTGTGGCTGGCCCTGAACTGCTCTAAAATACACAGCAGAAGTACCTTGGGGGAGGAGGGGATTATTTTCTTCCTTTTTTTTTTTTTTCTTCTGAAATCCAAAGTGAAGTGCCCCTGCAGCACGGCCTGCCTCCGGCAGATCCCGGAGAAACTGGTTCTGCCAGCACCAGTCTGGGCAGGGAGGGCACTGCCTGTGCTGGGTGCTCTTCGTGGCAGCACTGGGATATGAACTGGGAATAAACAGCCACATCTCTCTGTGTGGGGGGCTGGGGGTTCCCTGGGACCACTGGCAAAGGATAAGCCACTGATACTCCAAATGTCACCTTTTCTTTTTCCATCTCCCTTCCTATTAATATGGCCTGGGAAGCTGTGACACCACACAGCCTGGGCCCCTGCCAAGGAGCCCCCTGGGGCTTGTGTTCCTGCTTGCACTGCCAGCCTCCCGGCTGCCTCACTGCTCTGTGAACTCCCACTTGCCTTTCTTGGCTGGAAAAAGGATTAAGTTAGCAGGACAGGAAAATTAATTAGCTGCCATTTTAAGGATGTAGCTTTCGTTGCAGTCCAAAGTGTTTTGAAATGGCATTGTGTCACTGAGACCAACTTGGGGTTGATTAAAAGGCTTTTACCTGCCGGAATATCAGATTTATTTCCGCTGGGGTTTTGCCCCTGGTGATTATGGCTTCAAGGTGAACCTCAAGGCCAAATCCAAGGAGTGTTTCGCCTTTGCTGTTAGTGCTGGCTGTGGAAAGCTGGTACCAAAACCTTTTCTGCTTGTTTAACATTCAAAATAGCCTTGCTTTGCCCTTCCCATCTGCAGGCAGCCTGCCAGCCTGGCACAGCACGGCCAGGACAGCAGGGAACAGAAGAGCTGCAGCTTCTCTGCCCAGCTGGGGGGCTTCCCACAGGGAGCCTGGGGGCAGTGCCGTGGCCCTGGATGCTGTGGGGTGAGCCTCAGCCTTCCCGAATCGTCTGGTGGAAAATTGCTGCCGTTTGGTGCAGGTGGCCCCAAAAGGGAGCAGAAATGGTGCCACTCTTGGTGGAGGGGAGCTGTATCCAGCTGGAGGATGTCCCCACAGTTAATGTCCTTGCTGAAGTTGTCCAAGATGGAAAAGGGCAGATCTGCTGCAGTGTGGTGAAGGGCAAGAGAACCCAAACCATGGGAAGCAAGTGATAAGGAAGCCAAAAATAATTCTCTTGCTTTCTCCAGCAAGGGGAACTGTGTGGGTGCTCCAGAGCACCTGAAGGGGCCATTAGCTGCCAGCTTTCTCGAGAAAGCTGTGCTCCAGCTTTGGGCAGCAGTGGGGCACAGAGCACATGGGTCCTGGCACTAGACTGCCGGGATGGCTCTGTGGAGGGGACACATCAGATGTGTGACCAGGAGGGATTTCCACACATGGTGCTGCAGTTCAGCCCTCACTGACCTCTAGAATAAGTGCTTCTGCCAGCTGCAATTCCATTCTGGCCTCACATGGAAGGGGCTGCACCAGTGACTGATCTCTGACACAAACCATGGTCCCCATCTCCTCACCTGCAAGGTGTAAATGACTCCTGCCCTCCTTAGCAGCTCCCCACTGAGCTCTCACTAGAATAGTTCAAAAACCCAGCAAAATTAATGCAGATTAAACCTGCTACTTCAGCAATGAATGGAAATCACCAGCATCTATTTTTTATTTTACTGTTTAATGTAGTAGAAATATCACGGCTTGTAGCCAGAGCAATTCAAGATGTGACAGCTGTACATGTGCTTTGGGTGACAAGGCTGGAAACTCTCCAGTCTAATTCAAGAAACTCTTGGCTCAACTCTTGCTTTGCTTTTGAAGAAGAGAAGCTCATCTGTGAAGTACCCCACACTCCAAGGTAAGCATGAGATGGCTTTGGGAGCTGGTTAAGGTGCCCCTTCCCACAACACCAGTTTTATTTGGTTTTTACCCCATTGTATTCTATGCTGGGTGCAGAGCTGCAGCAGCACAGAAAGCCAGATGAGGGTTGAGTCTGCTGCTCTCTCTGGTGCAATCCTGATGGATGCTGTAGCTGAGCAAACTCCTCCAGTGCTTTGCTAACTTTTCAACTCCCCCAATGGAAAAGCAGAGCAGGGAGTGAAAAGTGATCTTGCTCAAGTCCAGCATTTTAATTATCGCCAGCCCCAGGAGCAGCCCGAATGTTTCCCCCAGTGACTGTTGTAATACCAGACGTTGCAGGAGCCTGTCCTGTGGGCTGGTAGGGGATTAGCACATGGTAGAAAAGCCTTTACTGTGGTTAAATTGAAGACAAAAAATATGTCAGCTCTGCCAGAGAGGATGATGAGGGGCCTCAAAGGCAAGCAAATCCCCAGGCTGGTAATACTTCCCTCCTAAATGATTTACTCAGCTACTTGCAGCTATTTTGATCCACCCTACTGATCCTACCTCCCACTAATGAACACCAGGCCAGACAGACCTGCCATAATTAAGGCAATCACTTCATGTCAGTGCTGGGCAGTCACTTTTAAATAGTCACTGACCAGGGATTTGCTGCAGCAGGCTCCAGGATGGTCAGAAATAAACAAACAAACACTTCAGGATATCAATTTTTATTTGACATTGTGAGATCAATAAGAAAAAATAATTTGTACAGATTTGTGATAGAACCGTCGCTGCTGCAGAGTGAGGCTACTCTTCATGAGAAGGGCCCTGACACGGCCACAGGGTGCTCTCTAAGACCCTCTGCAAAGGGCTCAGTGCAACCACGGCTGCAGGACCCATCTGCTACAGTGGTTACAGAGCTCCTGCTGTGCTTCTCCCTCCCTCTGCTAATTCTTTCTTCTGCCCCACAAGGTCACCTGGCCCATGTTCAGCCTCCCCTCTGAGCAGCAGCTGCTGCACAGCAGCCCTATTCCCCAAGGGAACAGCTCTGTCTGCAATGGAGAGATGACCAATACTATTTCTGAGGCCTTTGGTGCTGGCAGGAGCTGATTTGTGACACCAGCAAGAGAGGAACCAGGACACTTTAGGAACTAATCCTGCAGCTCAGATGCTTTCAGCTGGCAGAGTAACTCCTTCTAATCAAGCCCAGATGCTTAGGAGTGATTGTAGAGCAGCAGCCATGGATATTGCTCGAGCACTGGGGTACCCACTCCATAGGACGGGCAGAGCTGAAGAAGCTTCGGTTTACACAGTATTTTTACAAAGCTCTTTGCCTTTGACAGTTCTTAATAGTTCAAAAAAAACCCAAACACAACTCAACAGATGCCAGGACAAAAGGCTGAGTTTCCACTGAGCCAGTGAAACATCCTCAAAGCAGGCAAAATTCTCGCTGGCCCCACCAGTATCTCGACCTACCCTCCCCTTTGCTGCATCAGGGAGGTGAAATGCCAGACCAAGAGAGATTTTAGCATTGATTCAGCCCCTGAGGGGAGATTACAATTTAGACATAAGTAAGAGTTAAGGACAGTATGATCAGTTCTAATACATGAAATCAAGACAGTTATCTTAAATCAATGAAGGGCTCAGCTGGAAAAAATCAAGGTGAAAGGCTCTGTTGGCAGAAAAGGGGTAGTTGTTCTGGATTAGTGCCAGCAAACAGAGCAAGCTGCTGGACCTTACCCCCGGATCACTGACAGAGGGGACAGTTCTTACTGATCTTAAATAAGAAGATGACTTGGGGGTTGTACCTGGTGCCAACACCATGTTCAGCACATTCACAACGTTCAACATTCCCCAGTTCACAGCTGGAGAACATGGACCTGGGGGTGAACACAGGGTGTGGCAGATTATCTACGTGAGGTGCCTCCCCCACACAAGCACCAATGCACAGCTACAGCCCAGGTAACCTGGGGCAACTTACATGAAACGAAAGAGGGCAACGAGGAAATAATGTGGTAACAAAAAAACAGGAAAAAAGAATAACCCTTCACACAGCTGTTTTTCAGCACTGTAAAAAAATAAAAATGCAAGCAATCTTTTTGACTTCCCCTGCCACACCGTGCTGGTGTCCCACAGGCATTCTAGGATCAGATGCTGCCCCTTTTCCTGCTGTTCAGTGATGCAGTGCACACAGCATTTCTGAGGGGGTCCATAGACTGTAGTGCAAGCAAACTGAGAAAATAAATACACTCAAACATTTCCTCTGTCGAAGAACATTAATTGCAGGAAAAACTAGCTTGCTTTTTGTTTTAACTGAAGTTAAGTCAGCTGCAACTCGTTTTAATATCTGAAACTTTGAAGATGTGTTTCACAGCATAACTGTAGAATTCACACTGCATTGCCAATCCACAATTCGGTCATTCTCATTAACAGTGTACAAAGAAGATCATTAGTTTATATATATATATATATATATATACTTTATAAAGTCTGGAAGATCAATATAAATACTGCTCCAGAAATTAAAAAAGTGTTTACATCCCCGACTTGAATATTACATCTCAGTGTCCTGGGTTATTGGTATCATCTGTAAAAGTCTTAGCGGCGCAGAGGTTCAAGTTTTCGAAATTTCAGTGCTGAGCTGGATGACAAAGCATCTTGGTTTGAAGAAGAATTCACTGTGTCTGGGGACTGGAACAATACTCTACCACGATGATTAAATACATAAAAAGACGGATGGTTCCTTAATGTGTCAAATGTCCTTCAAAATAAATGTAAAAAGCCAAGGTTAATACTCTCTCAGACCAGGGAGTTTAGAACAGTCAGTCTAGGGCATATTGACTTTAGACACAGAAATACAAGTTTTCAATCCAAAACACTTGCTTTTAAGTTTCCTAAACTAAAACACTGAGGAAATACACAGCCAGTTGTGAGAAAGACCACAAGATGTCCACGTCACAAACTTCCCCTTCCTTCCTTGAGCTGAGGGGCAGCCTGTGGATGCTGCCTGCAGGCACACCATGTGCCAGCCTTTGTTTAGCTGTCACTTGTGTTAACACCTTGATGACATTCAGCTTTCCATCCCCTTGGGTGCCTCAAGCTAAAGGCTTTAGGTAAACACTCTGAAATACAATTATGTCAACTTTTTCATTTTCCATACTCCCCCGTGGTTTTGGAAATGGCCAGAGAGGCAAAGTCTGCCCATCCAATCTCCTATAACAAATACAGAATATTCTTAGTTGGAAGGGACCCAAAAGGATTATTGAGTCCAACTCTGAAGTGAATGGCTCATACAGCAGTTGAACCTATGACCTTGGCATGCTCTAACCAACGATCCTCTTCAAAATTTTGATCCAAAATCGCTTATTTTCTTTAAGTCTGTCACATGTCCTGCCTTGAATACACTGTGTGAGATTCAAGTGACTCATACTCCCATGAGGAAGCAAACACAAGCAGAGTGTGAGCCAGGCCCTGCAGTCTGAGATCACGTCAGGACAACAGGTGGTGATTCCTGAGCTCTACTTCCCACAAGCACATTTTATTCCTCTACCAACTCTGCACAGCAGGATTTTGGATGAGGAAAAGCAAGAAGTTTATTTAATTTCTGCTTGTTATCTAACTCCCCCTAAAACTCAAGACACTGCTGGCTTTCCCAAGTGTGGCTGTTCCCCTCAGGTCACTGCCTACAATATGCACTGAAGGACTGAGCTAAAGATGAGTGACTTCAGGATGCAGTTTGTTCAGAGAAGCAGATACCGGTGCATACAAAAAGAAGCAATAAAACATACTTATTTTTGAGTTCTGAAGTGGCATCCATGTCTTTAAACTCTCCTGCAATATGTGCTATACCATAACAGGTGACTGCGAAGGCCAGCAGAGTCTGCAGGACTATCTGCAACAGAAGGAGCACAGTGCAATACACACACATTACTGAGTGTTCTGCATGTTTACCAAAAAATCTCAGCTTTCACACAGCGTTTCTTGTGCTTTTTATCCAGTGACAGCAAATAGAAGCGGGCAATGCAGCAGTGGGGAAACTGAGGTACAAGAGAATTAAAAATCCCTCCTATTTGCACAGCAAAACTCCATCAGAGCTCCAGCTGCCCCAGCATAGGTCTGGGTTGCACCAGCTGAATTGACTCACACAGCTCCTCAGCAAGAGCCTGAGACCAAACACTGTGTTCCTGTGCACTCCAGGATCCAAACTCCTGCCAGGAACATACCGTGGAGCCCCGGGCCAGGTGCTGTGCCTGGCTCTCCTGGCACCTGATCTCCCTGCCCTTCTGATTAAGGAGAAAGGGAACAAATAACTGAAGTAGAAATCTGAAAAGCAAGCAAATAATATAAATAAAGTCACCCTTCCTGAACAAGTTGTGCTGGGATCAAACAAGCACACAGTCACACCGGATAAACACTTGTCTACCAACCAGAGCCAGAGGGTGCAGGATGTTTATGTTGCAAAGGATGTGATGGATGCAAAAGCTCTCTGAGCTACATTCAGGGAATCCGGGACAACATGCTCCAGGGTAGTTCCAAAGAAGAGGGAGGTGGGAGCAGTGGGAACTCTGATGAAAGTGCAACTTAAAAACTCCTTTACCCTTTATGCTTGCCTAGTACATTAAAAGGAAGCAACTGAGAGACTAAACCACCCCACAGTTACACCTTTCAAACACTGTGAAAACTTACATCTATAGGCAACGTTTCATCTTCCTTTTCTGTCAACCTCATGTAAGAACGATCTAAAAAACAGAAACACACACGCATCAAACACTCTGTGTATGCAAATAAACAGCCTGGCAACACAAAACCCCCAGAGTAACAGCTGTAGCTCCGAGAAACGTATCAGCCACGACCCTCCCCGGGCAGCTGGGCCGCCCCTGGTGCCGCTGTAAGGCTCCGCTGCTCCGGAGCACGGCTAGCCCTACTCCAAGCAGCCGGGAAGGAGACGAGCCGTGGGGACGGGAGGCAGCGGGATGGCAGAAGTCAGGCTGAAGCCGCGACCCGGCGGGCGGCAGCTCCCCTTTCCCACCCTTCCTTTTTCCCTCTCTTCCCGGCTGCTGCGGCGCCCGCACGGGGCGAGCCCCGCGCTCCTCCCGGAACCCCCGCTCTCCCCGCAGCCCAGCCCGCAAGGACAGGGCCGCCCTCGCCGACGGGCTCGCAGCTGAGGACGATGATGATGCCGGCCCGGCGCGGCCGCCGCCCCGGGAGCTCCCCGGCGGCCTTGAGGGGATGCCGGTGCCCCGAGGCGCCCCGGCCCGCAGCCCTGGCAGTAACTCACGCTGCGCCGCCGAGAAGGCCGCGTGTGCCAGAGCGAACAGGCCGAGTCCCACCAGCCCCTTCCACACCGACCCCGCCGCCATAGCCACTCGCCCCCGCCAGGGCGCCCCGGCGCGCGATGATAGCGTCACCAAGTGGGCGGGGCCAGACCGCACCCGAGTAGCGCGGGGAGTGCAAAGGAGGCGTGGCTTCAGTGGCACGGGGCGTGGCCAACTCGCCGCTTTCCCACGTGGGGCCATTGATAAAATGCGAGGGGGTGAGTGGACCCCGGGAGCCGGGGATGGTCCTGGGGGGCGGCTGAGGGAGAAGGGGGCCATCGATCCCCCGAACAGGCCCGTTCCCTCCACCGGGCCAGGCTGGATCCCTTCCAGCGGAAAGCAGAGCGTAGGGCCAGCGGTGCCCGAGTTAATTCCCGCTTTCCACGTGTTTAACCTCAAAGCTTAAGAAACCGGTGCAAGAAAAAACGGGGTAAAGCGATGCACACAGTACGTGCGGGAGGGATGCCCTGGCCGAGCCAGGCTTGGGGCAAAGCAAAGAAACACCAGGGTCCCACACAGCCAAGCATCCTGGGTCTTCCATGCCCCCAAGGCACAAAGGCAGTTCTTTGAGAGCGTTTCCTACAAGTCACCTTTAAGTTGATCATTGGCATTTAGTGCAGCCTTTGCCCCACCGGCTCCATGCATCCCCTCTATTTCTCGGTAAACAAGGTGGAAAGTTTACCCTGATTCCACTTTGGGGCTGACGGCAGCTCTTGGCACCATCCACATGCCTTGGCACTGTGTGAAGGCACGACTACCCTCCAGGATCCCCCTGGATTCCGTGTCCCCATAAGCCTGGGCCGGGGTGTGTCTTGCAGGACATCCCTCCAAAGCACCCCGCGCACAAACAATACCCGCTGCTGTGCGTGGCCGCGCTAAAGTACACTGCACCAAGTCTGTCTGGGGATTTCTTTTCCCTCTTGCAAACCCCCTTGAACTCTGATCACCTTCCCCCTTCTTGCACAGTTCTTCGTCCCCCGCATCCCATTCCCTAGGACTCGTCCCAGCCTCCCCAGGGCTCATCGCAGTGCCCCTGGCAGCCCCAGGCACGCCTTTCCTCGTAATCCCCGCCCTACGAGCTCCCCAGGGCCGCCCTTGTCCCCTGCCCCCGCTACCCGTCCTCCCTTTCCCCGCTCCGTCGCTGCCGGCCCGCCCCCGCTCGCTCCCGGCCCGTCCCTATCCGGGCTCCCGGCGCTGTTCCCGCCCCCGGCGCCTGCGCCCAGAGTCGCTTCCTGGTGTCGGCGGGGCCGGGCCGCTGCCGGGGCGATGGCGGGGCCGGGGCCGGTGCTGGCGGCGGCCGCGGGGCTGGGGGCGCGGGGGGCGGCGGGCGCCGAGGTGGCGGCGGCGCATCCCGGGGCGCTGGAGGAGGAGATCGTGTCCGAGAAGGCGGCGGAGGAAAGTCACCGTCAGGACAGCGCCAACCTGCTCGTCTTCATCCTGCTGCTCNTAGCGTCACCAAGTGGGCGGGGCCAGACCGCACCCGAGTAGCGCGGGGAGTGCAAAGGAGGCGTGGCTTCAGTGGCACGGGGCGTGGACAACTCGCCGCTTTCCCACGTGGGGCCATTGATAAAATGCGAGGGGGTGAGTGGACCCCGGGAGCCGGGGATGGTCCTGGGGGGCGGCTGAGGGAGAAGGGGGCCATCGATCCCCCGAACAGGCCCGTTCCCTCCACCGGGCCAGGCTGGATCCCTTCCAGCGGAAAGCAGAGCGTAGGGCCAGCGGTGCCCGGGTTAATTCCCGCTTTCCACGTGTTTAACCTCAAAGCTTAAGAAACCGGTGCAAGAAAAAACGGGGTAAAGCGATGCACACAGTACGTGCGGGAGGGATGCCCTGGCCGAGCCAGGCTTGGGGCAAAGCAAAGAAACACCAGGGTCCCACACAGCCAAGCATCCTGGGTCTTCCATGCCCCCAAGGCACAAAGGCAGTTCTTTGAGAGCGTTTCCTACAAGTCACCTTTAAGTTGATCATTGGCATTTAGTGCAGCCTTTGCCCCACCGGCTCCATGCATCCCCTCTATTTCTCGGTAAACAAGGTGGAAAGTTTACCCTGATTCCACTTTGGGGCTGACGGCAGCTCTTGGCACCATCCACATGCCTTGGCACTGTGTGAAGGCACGACTACCCTCCAGGATCCCCCTGGATTCCGTGTCCCCATAAGCCTGGGCCGGGGTGTGTCTTGCAGGACATCCCTCCAAAGCACCCCGCGCACAAACAATACCCGCTGCTGTGCGTGGCCGCGCTAAAGTACACTGCACCAAGTCTGTCTGGGGATTTCTTTTCCCTCTTGCAAACCCCCTTGAACTCTGATCACCTTCCCCCTTCTTGCACAGTTCTTCGTCCCCCGCATCCCATTCCCTAGGACTCGTCCCAGCCTCCCCAGGGCTCATCGCAGTGCCCCTGGCAGCCCCAGGCACGCCTTTCCTCGTAATCCCCGCCCTACGAGCTCCCCAGGGCCGCCCTTGTCCCCTGCCCCCGCTACCCGTCCTCCCTTTCCCCGCTCCGTCGCTGCCGGCCCGCCCCCGCTCGCTCCCGGCCCGTCCCTATCCGGGCTCCCGGCGCTGTTCCCGCCCCCGGCGCCTGCGCCCAGAGTCGCTTCCTGGTGNCACCCTCACCATCCTCACCATCTGGCTCTTCAAGCACCGCCGCGCTCGCTTCCTCCACGAGACCGGGCTGGCCATGATCTACGGTGAGCGGCGCCGCGCCTCACGCGTGCATCCCCCGCCCCGCGCACCCGTTCCCTGGGAGACCCGTGCGGGACCTGCCCCAAGCCTGGGAGCCCCATTCCGACCGGTTCCGGCTGTGCGCTGGGCCAGCTGCGGGGCTGGGTGGTTGCCCGACTGCCCACTCCCATGGCAGCACCAGTGGGGACCAGCAGCGCACCGTTCTTTCGATCAGTGCCTGGTGCCCCTGGCCGAGGGGCTACGACAGGGCTTGTTTGGTGGGCAGAGAGGTGCGGGGGGACACGACACATCCCGTTGTGGGTGCAGCTGGACGCTGCTGTGTCACCGGGACAGCCCCGTCCTGGTGTGTCCCGTGCTGAGCCTTATCTGGGTGTTGCTGGAGGGAGAGTTGGTTGTTTTCCAAACCCTAGATATGGAGGGCTCTCGAGGGCAGAGATACTCCCAAATCTCTGGCAGTGAGGAACTGGTTGGGTTTTTCCAGACGGCCTCACAGGGTGAAGCTGGTGGGGTCATGGGCTACCACGTCACCGAGCACTGGTGAGTTCCACTTACCTGCTCCAGGGTTGAGAGTGGGACATGGAGCAGCACAGACCAGTCGTTGCACTGCTCAGAGACTTAGCACTGGTCAGGAGCCTTGCATCCCAGGTTGGATGGGGCTCTGAGCAACCTGGTCTAGTGGAGGGTGTCCCTGCCCATCACAGGTGGGTTGGAACTGGATCATCATCAAGGTCCTGTTCTGACTCAAATTATTCTGTGATTCTGTGATCCCACATGCTGGGGCCAGAGGTTGTGTTTCCACCGTGTGTTTAGAGCATCCAGATTTCTGGATGCTGTCCAAGAAGAGTGGAGAGGCCATTTGGGGGATTCTCCCACCCTTTGCCATGCTCAGGGACCTGGAGAGCCAGCAGTCTTCCATCCTTCTTCCTGGGGTCCTGTGTGCACAAGCTCCTACTTTTAGAGTTCCTCCTCCCACTGTGACAGGACCTCTTGGAGAGGAGCCCCATGTGTATTCCCACAGGAAGTGGAGCAAGGCTGTGGGTTGGTGGAGTGGGGCTGTAGACATTTGGGTATTAGTGGTGGCCTGTAATTTACTGAGGTGACGTGGCCTCCTGAAGTGGCCTGAACCACAGTATGGAGGGGCCATATTTGGCTTTCCCTGGGTTATCTGGCATGACTTCGAGTTCAACCAAAGTAGGACTGAGAGTTGTGCTGGGGAAGTGATTAACATGGCCATGGATCTGTATGTAGGGAAGATTTGTTGAATCTAGGATTGAGAAGGCATCTATCTCCTGCTGTGTGCTATAGTTAGTGTCTGTCCTCTGTGTAGCCCTTGCTGTCTGGGGTGATGTGTGACCACACAATGTCAGATGTGGCCAAATCCCCCACCCAGCAGAAAGCTTTGATCTGAAGGCTGTGACTTGACCTGTTTGGGCCACTGGCTTTTGTGATCCCAAGTTTCAGTTAATTGGAAGTGTCCTTCTAAATGAAGGGGTGGAGACACGTGCATCAGCCCAGAGGCACAAAATACTGGTCTGCTTTTTCAGGGGCACAAAATACTGCTCTGAATTTTTGGATTCCTTCCAGCCACCACTCAGGGGGGTTCAGACATTTTTGGTCTCCTGCCCAGCGCAGGGATGGTCACCTCCTGGGACAGGATCTGTGCTGTGGGAGGACATGCTTCGAGCATGGAAAGTCTTCTCTCTCCTGCTGCCCCAGAGCTCCCAACATGCGACTTTCTGTTCTTCTCGTGCTTTCACACTTTCCTTTAACCTTGTTCTTCTTCTCCTGGAGCTTTCTTCCTCTTGATTCTCGTCTCTCCTTGACCTACCTGAGTGTTCACTTTAATCTCAGAGCACAACCTCGGTCGTTTCAGTCTTCTGCTGATCCATAAAATGCACCTTTTGTGTCTGCTCTTCTGCAGTCTGTGTTTAGAGAATTGCTTGTGAAATCAGTAATGTCACCTGTCTGATCATGCAGAAAATCCCAAGTTTTCCCTGGCATCAAGACTTCTGGCATTTGCTTCTCAGTAGTGGCAGCTGCCATAGGAAAAGGGATGTGTAATTCCCAAGGAGTGGTGAGATGCTGTTGTTTTACAGTGGCAACTTAAAATCTGCAGGGAAGAAAACAGGTATCACTGTCCCTGGCTCCCTGCGGTGCTTTTAGCCCCGAGAAAGTTCACTGAAAACATGGGAGGGCTGCAAAACAGACCCTCAAATCTGAGCAAGAGAAGCAGTTTGCAAAAGCTTGTCTTTTTCTGTTTAAAAAACTCAACAACTAAGTCAAATAAGACTTTTGCATATATCTCTTTTGGGAAAACACATCAGTTTCCTTGTTGTCTTTGTTTTTGCTGGAAGTTATAAGCTCTTGCTCCAGGTGGGTTTCTGTCTTGCAAATCACACTGTCAGCTCAGAGTTGATGTTCAAGAGCTGGACACCGCCTAGAGTAATTTCACACTGATAGACAATAGGTGCTTAGTAGCCCTTAAGTTTCATTCCAGTGTTTAAAATGAGGTTCCCACATCTGAGGTACTCAACATTTAGGATAATTAATTTAACAATTTTGTTTTAGTTCTTCTCAGAGTCTGATGGTGGATGTGCAGGAACTTCTCTAGAAGTTTAGTTTCCTTGTACTCGTTCCCACTTGGTCCCTGGATTATGAGTGTCTTAACTACTTGTTGTCAGAATGTCTTCAGTTGCTACATTTTTCTTTCCTTTTGGTGTCCAGATTAATGCTCGCCTGGGGATCCTGTCTGCTTCCATTGTTGTTAAGTGCTGGGTTTAGTAATATATTAGTCTTCATTTAAAACATTACCTCGGAAATGTTCAACAGCACCTTTAAAAAAAGCCCATGGGCTTTTGTTCTTTTTAATGAAGTCAGGAGAAATGCAATGAAAATAATCTCTTGCACTTTGCATAAAAGAACTCAATTAATTTGCTGGTTTTGCCTTCAGCTTCTCAACTCCTTGCAGCTTTTGGCTGGCAGCTTCTCTGGTGTTGGGTTCCCTCCGCTCAGCTCAGCTCCCTCCCAGGGCTCAGTTTTGTAAAACTTCTGGCTGCAAAACCATGTCGATACTGGCTCACAGGTTGCTGCTGGGGCAGCTCTGTGAGTGCCAGGAGAGTCTGAACGATTTCCTAAGAGCCTGTTGGAATCAAGAGCACCTACACGGTCCCCTGGGCTTGGTCCAGGGAGCCTGAGCTCAGGGCTGGACTTGGTGTCTGGAAATCCTTGTCAGATTTGTCCTAAGTGCATCCAGTGGGCATTGTTGGATGGGGAAGGTGGATTAGATCCGCTGTGGGGCAGAGGGGTTGCTGGTGGGGCCTTTTAATGTTGGTGGAATAATTGGTTTCCAGCAGAGCAGCAGGATGCTTTCCCTGCAGGTAACTCTAACTGTGTCTCTGTGTTGGGGGCCGCTGGCAGGGTCACACTTAGTGTCCAGGAGCAATTTGTGCATTTGTGTATTTGCACGCAGATGTCTTTCCCCACCTGGTCTGGGGAGCTCTGGCAGCCTCCCAGGCAGCCTATTACAAAATAGGCTGAGCAATACAAAAAGTCTGATTTTGGAACTCCCAAACAGGGGTCCTTGGCAGATATTGAAGGTTTATCTCTCGCTTTTCCCTTACCCCATCCCTGGCCAGAGTGGGAATTTGGCCCTGTCTGGAGCATGGCTGGCACGCAGGGCCAGGAACAGCTGCCCGGATAAGGAGATGGTGGAGGAGCAGGGGTGCTATCAGATGTAGCACTGCTTTGGGACAGGGATTAGGAGCGGAGAGGCGGGTGAGTCAGGATCCCTTCTGAATTCACAGCAGTGACTCCTTGTGTCTGTCCCTCCTTCCTCCTGTGGGGTCTCTCATCTCACAGTTCTGAGCCTGAGTGTTAAAGGGGTTTCTGGGTGGGTTTCCTTCCCTCTGAGCATGGGCAGGCAGCTGCTGGTTTCTGATTCCTGCATGAACCTCTGAAAGCAACTTTGTTTTTAAGAAGAAACTTTTTAGAAGTCACCCTACATAGTTTTGGAGGACTGCAAAGTGTGGTGTACCTTAATAACCATAAGCATGTGTAAATAACCCTTTGACACTCTTTTTATCCTGATGAAGGGTTTTGGTTGTTTCCCGTGGTACCTCTGGCATTGTCATCTTCCGGGTGAAAGGAAAATGGGATGTTTTGTCCCACTGCTGTGGTGCCATGCAGCCACTGCCACATCCTCATGTAAATACATGCTGTGGCATCTTGATGTGCTTGACATACTTACTTTCATTCTATACTTTTATTTGTGGAGCACTGGAAGATCACAGGAGCAGAGACTGGCAGAAAAGTAAGCTAAAGAATTCTTTTTGGTATCCCCTCTAAGTGATGTTGGTGTAAAAGCAGCTCTCAGCTGCTCTGCAGAGTGTGACATGCCCTGAGAGCTCTCTTTGCTGGAGCTGATTGTGCCTTGCTGTGTCCAGAGGGAACTGTTCTGTCACTGTTGGGGTGATTCAGGGCCAGATAAAGCCTGAAGTGGTGAGCACCTGATTGATGATGCATGGCTCAAAAGCATTGGTAGCCTTTTAGCTCACCTGTGCTGCAAAGTGCTGTATTAGACCGGGGTTTTGGGTCTGTCCAGTTCCTGAGCTGAGGTGTGGTGTGTCAGCAGTGGTGACTGTGTGTGCAGCCACCTCCTCTGCCTCTGCTCATGGCCTGGGTGTGTGCTCTGGTGGCCCTGCTGTGTGTAGCACCTCCTGGGATGGGAGGTGGGGGCTTTTCTCCTGGCCATTGGGAAAAATAGTGAATCTTGTCCTGGAAAAACTGTGGCCAAGGGAGGAGAAGTCAGAAAGTGGGTGGCAGATCAGGAACTGGCTGCAGGAGATGCTGGATGAGCTGGGGCCCCACAGTGTCCTGCCCAGGCTCTGCTCCCCGAGAGGTGGTGGCACAGGAAGTGTTGGGTGTTCCCTTCAGTCGGGGTTGTGCCCTGCCTGGAGGAAAGCACAGAGCAAGGTCTTAATTAAGGCAGCAGTAAGGAAGCAGGAGTGTCCTGGGAGGCAAATGGAGAAGCCTTCAGAACACTGCGGTCTGTGTTTAGTTCCCACGTGTCTGAAAGCTTTTCATAAATGTGTGGTTCAGAGATGGGGTTAAGATCCAGGATTTCTGTGGCAGCTTGGGGCCGCCTTAATCAAGGAGTTTCCAAATCCTTTTGTGCTGAAGGCTACGTGGAAAGGTGTCTTGTGGGACACCCCTCTTCCCCAGCCTGCAGATGTCAAAACACTCTGCCAGGAGAACACTCTGCCAGGAGAGCACATTTGAATCTGGATTTGAGACCTCAGACAACAAAAGGAAAATGTCTTATAAATTGCTGACTTGCAAATTAACCCCAAAATGCCCCTATATGGCAGCTGAGCTGGAGGCAGAGTTGCTTCATGGGGCTGCCCTGGGGCTGCTGCTTGTGGTGCAGGGCTGCAGTTTGCAGGGGCAAGGAGTAGATCTGGGTGGCCAGTCTGGGTTGGTAAACAGTTTTTTATGTTTATATGTTTATATTTAAAATGTAGTTTTATAAAAACAGGGAGGACTAGGAGGAGGCTGTATAGTGCTGCAGCACCTTAGGAAGGATGCTTGCCAGCCTCAGAGTGTTCAGGGTGGTTGCTGGGTATCATTAATCACTGCCAAAATGAAGAGTTTAATATATCAATGTCAAGTTTCAAGGTGCAAAGGGCACAGTTTAGGTACGTGTTGGCAGCAGCAGTGTGAGGTGCTCACCCTAAAAAACCTAGCGTGCCCTCGATGTTGGCTGTTTGCTGCACTGGAGTGAGGGTCTGACTGATTGCTGGGTAGTTCAGATCCTTCAGGTCTTGTCCGTGGCTGTGTTAGAAACTCCCCAGAGCACAGAGTATTCACCTGGCTCACAGGGGACAAGGATGGTTCCATTCACACGGGCAGTTACTGGGTTGGTGGTTGTGCTCAGCAGCTGAGCAGGGGGTCCTGGTGCCGCCTCTGTGCTCAGAGGGATCATTCTGGGAGTTTGCCATGGTTTGTCTCACAGACCTGTGTCCCTCCCCAGGTGTCCTGGTTGGCGTGGTCCTGCGCTACGGCATCCACGTCCCCAGCGATGTCAACAACGTGACCCTGAGCTGCCAAGTGCAGACCAGCCCTGCCACACTGCTTGTGAACGTCAGTGGGAAGTACTATGAGTACACCCTGAAGGGGGAAATCAGCGCCCAGGAGCTCAACAACGTCCAGGATAATGAGATGCTGAGAAAGGTAAGGGAGGCAGTGATAGAGAGGTGAGTGGTGCTTCCCACTCCCTCCATGGGGACGGGTCCTGGATCTGCTGGATTAAGTGTTTTTATTTTGGTCTTTTAACTTGTGATTGTGATGAGCAGCAATTTATATGTTGAACACAATATAATGAAACCATAGTTTTAGCTCAATTTAAGCTGTTTAGACTCTGGGATTTGTCTCCAGAAGATCCCAGACACATCCTCAGCGTTGCCCCAACAGGATGCATGTGGTGGTGGTACAGGGCTTTCTCCATATATTACTTTCTTATTTGTGTTTTGTCTTGCAAAGTTTTAACAAATCATTTTACTGTTGTTTTTTTTTTCTTTCTTAACAGGTGACTTTTGATCCTGAAGTATTCTTCAACATTTTGCTTCCTCCCATCATATTTTATGCAGGCTACAGCTTGAAAAGGGTATGTGCCTTTACAGTGCTGATGTTTTTAGTTCCTCTGCCTCCAGAGAATATTTAATGCTTGCTCAGCAGGTCGAGGCTGCGTGGGTGGGTATGGTTTTCCTCAGCAAATGTGGGATTGTGGGAAGCAGAGCTGAGAGTGCCCCCATCATTCTTGTCTGCCCCTCTGCCCCGGGAAGGGTCAGCGACTTCAACCGTTTCCAGCAGGGGTTTTTGAGGTCAGCCAGACCATTTCAGCCGTCCCAGCTTTCCAAGCACATGGGAGTGTGGGAAGGTTTTAGAAAGCAGCAGCTCTCTGAAATGCTGACTTGGAAGGAGAGGAGAATGATGCAGTTTAGCTTGCGGGAGAAGGAAGGAGGAATGCTGCTGGGTTAGGAAATCAGTTCCCAGGACTTGGAACAGCACCTTATTAAATGCACAGGTATGAGAAAATGGTACATTCATGTTTATTAATGCTGCATTAACTGCTGTTCTGGCACTATGCTGTGCTGGGCACTCTGTGCCTGTCCAACTCCAGTGGTGTCTGAGCTGGGTCCAGGTTGCTGTGGACACTGTGTGGGTGCCTGTGTGGGCTTGAAATACATAGTTAGCAAAATATAATTCAGTTTTAGTTTTTTTTCTCCTGCTAGAGGCACTTCTTCAGAAACTTGGGATCCATCCTGGCATATGCTTTCCTTGGCACTGCCATTTCCTGCCTGGTGATTGGGTGAGTAGATGGAGCTGGTCTGGTTCTTCCACAGGGTTTTGAGCTGTGCTTGGGAGAAGTGCTCTGGGCCTGGACCTGAAGCTTCTAATCCCAGCCCTGAAAGGTCACACAGGCTCTGCAACTGCTGCTCAGCAGCAGCAAGTAATACTATTTACTGTCCAAACTTCTGCTGCATGAACAGGGTGGTTGCTGTCTAGTTGCGAAGTGCTCCCTCAGCATCCCATGAGAATAGTTATTCATGGCAAGAAAAGATTCACACTTCTCTGAAGATTTCCTTGAAAAATCCGCAACTTCAAATTAGTGAAAGCGTAAGCCCTCATAAACTTGAGTCACAAGAGTAGAGGGCAGGATCATAAAGGCTAGTGAGCACAGATGTGTTTCAAATTATTTATCCATCTGTGCAGAGGCAGCTGGATGATTCCCACTCTGGATAGTAGCACACAGGCTGGCATAGGGTGTTTTCCAGTGGAGTCCAGTGGACTCAAGCAAACTCAGCATCTGCATTATCTGCTCCTTGCTGAAAGTTTTGGCCATTTCAGAGTCAGTTCAAGGTCACCTCACTGAACTGTGTTAATGTACAGCACTGCAAAGCGATTGTGCGACCCCATAAGCCTGGCTGCTGCTTTTCTTTAGCCATGTTGTGCTCCTGGAGGAGTTGTGGTCCCAGTTCCCTGCTGGCACCATGTTTGTGCTCTGGTTCAGAGGGTGCTTTGGTGTGTGTGGTTCAGCACTCACCTCCAAGATCATGGCCCTGCGTGTCACCAGGCTCAGCCCATCCCATGCAGTTCTTTGGTGTTCTGGCATTTGGATAGCTTTAATCTGGTAAATTCAGGGAAATCAAGCCCGTATGAATGTTGTTTTAATGCATCACAGAGATGTGTAACTGCCTCTTCTGATCTCCAGCTCTGTCGTGTATGGCTGCGTGGCGCTGATGAAAGTCACTGGGCAGCTCGGGGGAGATTTCTACTTCACTGACTGCCTCCTGTTTGGGGCCATCGTGTCGGCCACTGACCCAGGTATGCTACATGCTTTCCCTACATTTTGGTCTGGTTTGAGTTGTGGGACAGAGGGGAAGAAAGTCTGAAACCCCTGCGAGTTCCCTCCTTCTGAATTTTGGAGCTTAGTTTATTTGTGACATTCTTAGAGGTCAGATTTGTCTCTGTGCCTTTTAATTTTCTTCAGTTATGTGTAATACAGCTTCCAAACCTCTGCTTTCCTGAATCCTTGTTTGCAGTGAAGTCCTAGCCAGCCTCTCTCTTGACTTTGTTGGGGTTTGGCATTGTGTCTCTGCCACCCTGTGCCAGCAGCTGTTGCAGAATAAGATGTATAATGTAGGGAGGGTTCAGTTGATAGTTTTAGTTAGTTTAGCTATTTTCTCCTGCTTCCAGTTTGGTTGGATTTTGGCAGGGGCTAATCTAATTGAAATTAGATTATTGAGACACCTTAATGAGCAGTACTGGGGACAGTAGTGACATCTTGGTTTACTGATGCACTTTATAAATCAAAACTATGAAAAACATGCCTTGTCCAACTAAATTTAACTTAATTCACGATAGCTTGCATGTGGTAGCTGTTTACTTGCATGCTCTCACTTCATGTGAAAACATAGGACCCCACAAAGACCTGTCTTTGCTCCTGCCTTTTGCTGAGCAGGGCTGGAAATCTTCTAATGCTTAGAAATGCTGCAGATGAGCTGTTGGTGTCACATCCCTCCTTTGGTCTTGAAATAGGAACAAGAAGATTTCACAGGTAGAAATGGTGTATTTCCCTGTGCATAAATGGGTTAAATCCCCTCAGTGTGCCCTGAGTGCTGGTGGAAAAGACTTTCATGGAAGTTCATTTGAATTGGCTCAGCCCTCAGCCTGAATTGTGCCCGATGCACCATGTGGTACATGTTGCTTGCTTTGGATGTTGTGATGTGCCTGTGAGGCTGATATGCAAAACCTGCTGCTTTCCATTATCTTCTTGGAGCTGCTGGATCACAGAGGAGCTTGAGGGAACTCTGATTGCTGCCATGTGGCTGTAAATCACAGAAACACCCTCATGGGTTTGAGCCAATGCCTGGCTATTTCCAGTCAGGTCTGGAATGTTACATGTCTGTGCTGGCACTTAGAATGTGTTGAATCCAAGAATTTCTCTCAGAGTATCAGGAATGGAAAGGAAAGGCAGTCCTCGTCCTGGACAAGCCTGATCCTTCTGGCCTTCTGCAGGTGGAGGAAGATTCTCTCTGATGCTCCAAGCTAGCGGCATCCCAACAGCTGGGTGGCTCATGCCAGCCTGGTACTGTGGCCTAGCCCATGAGCTCAGACCCTAGGAAGCTCAGAGGAGAGTTTGTTTGTCTGCCTGCAAAAGGTTTAATAGGCCAGGATGCGTTTTAGTAAAAGGAGGAGGGAAATGATGACTCAAATCCAAATATTAAAGAGCAAAAGGAAGACTATCAAAGGAAGTACAGGGGGGCAGCTGGCACCATCAAAGCAGTGGCACAGATGTGCAGGAGGGCAGCTTTCTAGAAAGGACGTTTTGTCTTTGATTGCATCAAAATAACAGCACCTTTTTGAATGTCTCTCTATTTTTCTATTTGTTAGTGACTGTCCTTGCCATATTCCATGAGCTCCAGGTCGATGTTGAGCTGTATGCCCTTCTCTTTGGCGAAAGCGTCCTCAATGATGCCGTTGCCATAGTGCTGTCTTCGTAAGTGTCTTCTGTTTTTATTTAGAATTGTTGTGTATGTTACATGTCAGGGGTTGGAGGGAGCCACTCGACCTTGCCCCTGTAAAATAGGAACATGAGTGTTTGCAAGAGCATCTTAAGTGTCCCAAAAAGCTGTAGTGACATGTAGATGCATGTCCTCATTGCTTACCACTGCTTGGGATTACAGATTGCCCTTACAACTTCCCCCTGCATGATGGATAGTTTCGTTTTGCTTTTGTGGTCTTCCCACCCTTAGGGAAGATTTTATGGCCCTCTGAAACAGAAAAAGCACCATGTCTGCTTTTCAGCCACATGATCCCGCTGAAACCCCTTGCTGATGGCTTTGCTCCTACCTGCATTGCTTCCCATTCATAAATACCTGCTTTTGTTTAGGTGGAAGTAGCTGGTGAAGCGGCTTTTTCCTTTCTCTCCCCACTTCGAGGAGTTAATGTTCTTACAGCTGGAGTTAATGCCCTTGACTGAACACATGGGAAACTTGCTGACTTTCTAAAGAATGTTTTATATTCTTTAATATTTTATGTTCTCTGTATGCAGGACGTATTTTATCTGCATTTTCACTGTGGGAATTTGTTCGGGAATATATAATACCTGCAATGGTGACAGCTTAACATATAGCTAAGACTAACGGAGAAAATATTTTTGGAATACTTGTCACTCCAGCGTGCTGGTTGTGTGGGTTTCACTGGAGGCAGCAAGTAACACACTGTGAGCTGTGTGTTGTATTTACTGAATTGAGCGTTTCTGTTGAGGTTTCTGGAACTCTTTGTATTGCTCACTGGCTTTTTTGCTGGATGTGTCACCTCTGGTGCGAGAGGGAACGCTGCACAGCCAGATTGTGTTTCAGAAGTGATCATGAGTGAGGAGGGGATGGGGTCTTCCAGCCTGTGCTGGGAGATTCTGCGTGGGAGTGGGTGGACTCAGCTTCAGAGTAATGGAATTTGTGGTGGATCTCGGCACGTGTGGGTGACGGCACCGCGTGCAGTGATTTGCCTCTTGCACTGCTTCAGTGCAGCTCTGTAGCTGTTGCTCTGATTTCCTGCTTTCCTCTCTCCACAAGCTGAGCTCAGTCCACCCCCTCCCTGAAACAGGATAATTTGCACCAAGGCAGCAGCTCTGAGTTCACGCAACAGTTATTTTATTTTGCCTCAGCACTGCAGGCAGGGGAGGATGAGGAGCTGGGCTCTTCGATAGCTTTTGCCGGGTCTGGGTACACACAGCTCCCCTCCTGTCTGCTTTCAGCCCTGGACAAATGTCTATTTCCATGCTTAAGGGGCAAGATCTGTGGCTTTCTGTTCCTGTCTTGGCCTGAAGTGGCTTGGCAGCAGGAACTTGTTGCAGCATGAAGAGGAATTGAACCCAGAACCGAAAGCTGGTGGGCAGCGAGGTGCCAGGGCTGCAGTTTGGGAGCAGAGGGGTAAATGCAGCTGCAGGGTCTCTACCTGCTTCTTCCAAAGGGAGGATTCACAGGGATTAAATGCCATGAGGAGCCCCATGGGCAAGGACAGGGGAAATAAAGGGCAGCTGGCAATCATGTCTTACTGGCAATGCAAAGAACAAAACCAGAAGGAGAACTGTAAGACGTTAAAATGCAAAACCAACATCCAAAGAGTTGGTTATGGAGGGGAAATGAAACCAGTCTGGATTTTTAAAAAAGTGAAACCTGAAAACCCAGAATAAGAGCATGTTGGTGAATGAGAAGTATAAGATGGGATTGATGAAAGGAATTAAATCATGGGGAAATCTGCAGCTTGCAGTGTAAAAGGCAATGCAGAAAAATGAGATGTATTAAAAGCAGGGAAGTTTAGCAAGGGAAATTACCTGTGATGTGTTGGAAAGGGGAGGTTTGTAGTTTGTGTTGCAGAAAAATGTTGGTGTATAGTTTGGGGAGAAAGCTGCAGGATGTGTGTGCAAGGCAGTGTCTGTTTTCAGCAGATTAAACAGCAAACGTTTAAAGTTCACATCCAGGAGTTTTAACAGAGTGAGCCAAGGGATTGCTAACTAGGAAGTTAATGTTTTCAACAAGTTTACATCAAGGAAAGTGATGTATGGAGTTGATAAATGGGGTTTAGGAGCTGGATAAGGGCCCCCCTGTATCTCAGCCTTTCTAGGTAGAACACTGGAATGGCTGATGCCAGGCTCAGCTCATCATGATTTAGGCGTGATGAGATTGAGAGATAGGATCAGCACTGCAGACCTGTTTGCTATCTCATCACAAAGGTCTGGTGGATGCAGAGAATGGTGCCGCTGTTGTGCATGGCACTGCCTGCCTTTGCTGCCCTGTGGTATTGCACTTTGGAACTCGGAGCAGTGCAAACTAAATGTAGTGCATGTTAACTGTGGCAGAGCGGGAGAAGTTCTCCAGGGGATGTTCACATCAGCCACCTCAGTGAGGAATGCGGGTTTCCCGCTTGAATGCTTTGTGGCCCTGCAGTGCCTGGCATTACAGAGAGCTGGTGCCAAACCCCACAAATACCACCATAAATGACACATCACATGAGGCATGGGCTTTGGTCACCTGCTCTCTAACGTCCAGGAGTAAATGCAAAGCCAGGCCTAGGTGGGGTGGCTGATCCCAAACTCCCCAGGACAGGGAGCATGTGCAGCCACTGCACACTGTGATCCCAGGGGATTGCAGTGTGCTGTGTCTCCCTGGTTTCTCAGGCTCAATGTTTGCAGCAGTTGTAGCACTTTGCAAGGTTCATGTAGCACCATGAGGTGCCTCTCCCTCCAGACTAAGCAGTTTTGTTCTTGTGCTTTCTCTCCTCTTCCAGCTCAATAGTTGCATATCAGCCAGCGGGTGACAACAGCCACACATTTGATGTCACAGCAATGTTCAAGTCCATCGGGATCTTCCTGGGGATATTCAGTGGATCTTTTGCAATGGGAGCAGCTACTGGAGTTGTGACAGCTTTAATATCCTTTTCGTTGTTTGTTTCTTTTTCCAAGTGTTTGCATAACAGCGCTTTTTTTTTTTTTTTTTCTGCACTGCATTTCACCCAGCTATTTAATTTTTTTTCCCTCTAAATTAATGAAGGACGGTGCCATAGCCTTTTTAGGGGCAGACTGGGTAGCTGTGATACACAATTGGATTTGATATGCTGTTAGCCTGCAGTGTCTCTCCAAACTGTCCTTAACCATCTGCCACGTCACCAAGTTCACCAAACTTCGGGAGTTCCCATTGCTGGAGACCGGCTTGTTCTTCTTAATGTCCTGGAGCACGTTCCTGCTGGCTGAAGCATGTGGCTTTACAGGCAAGCTCCAGCACAGCCCTGCCTCTAGGGTGGAGTTCTGCAGGGATGATGGGGCCACTGAGTTTTGCTTCTCTCAGTATCAATTGCAGCTGGGGCTCTCGCTCTGCTTGCAGTTGTTTAATGATTCTGGGTTCTGGGGTTACTGCATTAAATTCCCTATGGTTCTGGGGTGCAGCTCGGCTCCATTTTCCTGACCAGGAGTCTAATGTGATGCTCTGCTCTCCAGGTGTGGTGGCTGTGCTCTTCTGTGGGATCACACAGGCCCATTATACGTATAACAACTTATCTACAGAGTCCCAACACAGAACTAAGCAGGTGAGAACTCCTCAGACCCCTTCAGTCTCTCTGAATTTCAAGTTCAATATTTTTTCCTTCCCTCTGGCCAGATTTATGTGCATATGTCTTTTTACAGCTGTGTTCCACTAGGGTTGCTTCTGCAGAGGTATTTATTGCATGAGGGATGGGCTAACATGCTTTTCTTGTTAAATCTATACTATATCTAACTCACTTTTAATTTGTTTTTCTCTTTCAGTTGTTTGAGCTTCTGAATTTCTTGGCAGAAAACTTCATCTTCTCCTACATGGGACTTGCACTGTTCACCTTCCAGAACCATGTCTTTAACCCTACCTTTGTGGTGGGGGCCTTCGTATCCTTTGGACCCCAATTTGTAAGACAAAGAAGGAAAGGGAGAGGTGCCTCATTTCCAATTTATGTTTTTCATGCAAATGAGTGGGTTTGTTTTTTTCAATCAGTCTGGCTTTATTTTTAAAAGGGGATTTCTGCCATGTAGTGGTGCCTTTGCTGGTTATTTTAAGAAGACAGAGATTCTTTTTCCAGCTTTTCTGTTTTTTTTTTTTCCTTCCCCCTGTCTTCTCTCCTCTCATGGGCATCCGAATCAGCTGCTGCAGGGACTCATCATTCAGTGTGACCATGATGCCAATGCCAGGCGTTGTCATGTGGCACCAGGAGGGGCTTTGCAAAGGGGGGCTGCCTGGTTTGGCTGTTTATTTCCTCTTTTCTCTGCTAGTGCACTTGGTTAACCTTGAAAAAAGCCTTTTTTTGGTCAAACAGCACAGTTACAACTACAGTAGGCGCCTCTAAATGATGTCATGAGAAAGGATTTCCCGTTCTGCGGGCTGATGCTAATGGGAACAAGGGCCCTGGTATGTCTCAGAAAAACAAGAATTTTGAAGGAATTTTTATCATGTCACAGGGAGGCCAGTTAAATGTGCAGAATTATTTTCACCCTTTTCCAGCACTGAAGCCAGTTGATACTGATAAACAAAACCTTTTTGCCCCTGCTAGCCCATGGGTTTCCAGCAGGCTCAGCTGAACTTCTCTGATCAGCTTTTGTGGGGTCGCAGTGGGGCAGAGAGTGTGGAGAGCAGAGAAATGCCATCTGGGCAATTATATTGGAATTTCATGCTGTGCCTCCTCAGTGGGAACTGGGTAACTCGCTGATGAAATAGCTCATTCATGAGCGAGATCATGAAATACGTCTCCTATGCAAATTGTGATGTTCAGGAAAGAACATAAAAGCTAGAAGCATTTTCCATAGTATTCAAGGCTGTGCTGAATACTGGCTCCAAGATTATTTTTGCCATCTGGATGCTGGTATTAAAAGACACATCTTCAAAGATGAAAAGCAGTATGAAGGGGCTGGTGATTCTTGTATCTTGCAGGCTGTGAAAACAGAAAGAGTATTAGATTTTTTTTCCTTCTCAGCGGCTGCTGCTTCCATTTTGCTGAATAATCTTTGGGAATGGGACTTGGCTTAAAGCTTCAAACCCAGCTGTGAAGTGTGGCATGCTGGGGAATGTCAGAGAGGTTGTCATAGGTGTGATAACTTGAGCTTCACAGAAAACAAATAATTCTTGGGGTGCCAAATGGACCTGGCAGCAGAGAGCATACTGTGGGAAATGGTGGTTTTTCTCTCCTCTCACTTGTCTAACATGTCCTTTCATCATTTCCCTTATTTATTTGTGCTTGTCTCTGTATGATATTTCTGAATTGCAGTGTGTGCTGTGTTTCAGTGAGGCAGTAGCCTGCTCTTCCCACAGTGCTGTAGCACTCAGAGCTGGGTTATTATCTTTGCAGCCAGAGCACTGGTGTTTCTGCAGCTCCCAGTTTCCATTGGGCAGTAGAAACTGGCTCTGTATGAAGGTGGGATGTGACGGGAGACACAGGAAGAGCAATTTCCTTAACGTGCAAATACAGCTTGCTATCTTCCTAGGAAGAGCTGCCAATATTTACCCATTGTCATTTTTACTGAATTTGGGAAGAAGAAATAAGATTGGAACGAATTTGCAGCACATGATGATGTTTGCTGGTACATTACTACATGCTTCCTCTGACCGTGTGGCCCACTGGCACTTCCTTGCCCCTGAGAACCTGAAAATATTCCTTATTCAACTCTAAATCTCTTATGGACAGTGTCTGGAGGGGAGGCTCGGCAGGAAGGGGCTCAGTGGTTTGAGATGTAGGAAGGAGCTCCTCCTGCCCTGCTTTGAGTGCATGGCATAGGGCAGGAGGAGTGTTTGCCTTTCTGGGCTCAGAAAGAGGGGTGATAAAATCATCACTGTTCTCCCCTGGTGGTGGATGTCCCAGCGGAGGGGCGACAGAGGGTAAACCCCAGGTGGGAAGCTGGCCATGGGGGTGGCCTGTGCTAGGGCTGACACAGCTCCTCTGCTGTCCCTTCCCGCAGGGCTGCGAGGAGCCATGGCCTTCGCCCTGGCCATCCGCGACACGGCCACGTACGCCCGGCAGATGATGTTCAGCACGACCTTGCTCATCGTCTTCTTCACAGTGTGGGTGTTTGGTGGGGGCACCACGGCCATGCTGTCCTGCCTCAACATCCGGTGAGTGCGGGGCTCCCCTGGCTCAGCACGTCCTCCCCCTCGGCCTCAGCTCAGGCTGCTCAGCTTTAAGAGACCAGAGGCTGATCTCATCCTTCCCCCTGGATCCCAACCTGCACCCCCTGGCACTGTGTGTGTGACACCCTGCTTGTTCTCTCCTCACAGGGTTGGTGTGGATGCGGATCAGGAGAACGTGGTGAGTGTGCACTGCTGAGCACTCCTGCAGAGGAATCTGCACTGCACCCTCAGGGCAGGATTTACATCCTGACCCTGTGAGTGCCTGTCTGTGCTCTGCTTCCTTCCAGCTGCAGAAGTTTTTAGCTCCCCAAGTGAAAGAGTTTGCAGTCAGTGGGAGTCACAGCTTTTCTGTGCTCTCTGGTTTTCATGAGCCTTGTTTTGACTCAGCTGGAAAGAAGGGCACAGAAGTAATGCTGTACTGTTTAGTCAGTCCATGTTGCTGCTACCATAGATTCAATCTCTCCCTTGTGGGGTTTGAAATAAATCCCAAAGTGAGCATGACATGGAGGCTCTGCCTCATCCCAGCATCCAGGGCAGTACAGAAACACCATTTACTGACTTATTTTATGTAGCATCTTCTGCCCATCTTTTACCCGTGGGTACCCTCAGCCCCTGCTTACCCCCTTTTCCTCTGGGTAGTTATGTGGCTGCCCTGGAACCACTGACCACACTGAGATAAATGCTGGAGTCCCACAGCCTCGGGAGTTTTCCTGCCTGGTAGTTCCAGCTGTCTCGTTCATGTGTCTGCAGCCTGGTCGTGCTGTGGCTGTGGCTTTCCTTGGTTGCAGTGTGGATTCTGCACCTTGGAGATGCATTTTATTCAGAGCCATTTACTGGGCTGTTCACCTCCTGGAAAGGAAGCACCAAATGTGACAGGCAGCCCGGGGCCGTAAATCTGTAAGCCACATTTATATGAAATATGTAATTGCATTCATAGTCCACTTCAAACAGTTTTATACCTTTTTCTCTGACTAAAAGGAAGCCTGGGGTTCCCATAGCACACAATTATTTACGTACAGCAGTGTCAGGCGAGATCTGATGGAGGTTGGACCTGTCAGTCACTATTAAATATGATGTCTGGGTGCAGCTGCTGGCTCTGAGGCACTTTAAACCTTGGGAATAGACATTGGAAGGCTCTAGCAGCAAAATGGTCACTGTGCTTTGATACCACCTCCCTAAGGGGGTTGAATACTGCTAAATGTGGCCAGTTGTGGTGTGAACGTCCTTATACACATGGTAGCCCAAAGGCTTCTTCTGAAGAGGTAGTGGGAAAGTCTGTCTCTTTGTGTCCCCTGGGGATAATCCAGTGTCCCATGGAGTCTCCTAGCCCTGATCCAGGTAATGGCTTGTTGTCCTGCCCTTCTTTAATGTTTTACTCTCCCACAGGGTGTCCCAGAGAGCGAGAGGAGGAGCACGAAGGCTGAAAGTGCTTGGCTTTTCCGCATGTGGTACAACTTCGATCACAAGTATCCTTGAGCGCCAGTCGGCGTGTGCCATGTCAGATCCCACTGCCCTGACACCTCTCACTTGGACCATGACTTGCTCCCTGCTTGGCAGAGGAGCCAGTGTTTGCTTTCCCATGACATTGCTGTGTTTTGGTCTGCACGTACTTGAGTCTGTTGCTGACATATTACCATTCCCACCCGCTGTCAGTGGGAATGCAGCAGCAGTTCCATTCAAAGCTAGGCTCTCCACGGTTGCAGTCCTGGGGGTCCTCACTCCTAGGGGCAGGTGGGCAGGAAGGGGTGGGGGTTTTCTTATTTGCAGTCCCTCTTGGTAGATCTGTGCCTCTCCTCCCTTCCAGATGCTGTGCTGTGAGTTAGTGGAGGAGTGATGTCAGGCTGAGGGGTACAGGGTGATGGGACAAGTGATGCTGGTGAGCATCTTACCAGGACTGTGTCCTGCTGTGTTTGGTTGCATTCTCATTGCACACCATTATAACTTCTGTGCTTCCACGCATTTGTATCTCTTTGCTTTCTCTGACTTCCTTGCAGTGCTGAGTCCTTCAGTGCTGCCATCCCACCCCTTGACTCACCAGCATGGCCCCATTCCTTTTTTTTCCTTAACCCTCTCTGTAGCTATCTAAAGCCTCTCCTGACACACAGTGGTCCCCCGCTGACCACCACGCTTCCGGGGTGCTGTGGGCCTATTGCCCGGTGCCTTACAAGCCCACAGGCGTACGAGGTGAGTCATTAAGTGTCCTTTCTGCCACAGTGTTGTGGGTTTGACATGCTTAAGTTTCTCTTTTGGATGCTGTGCTGCAGCATCAAGTTGGGAGCATGAGGGAAATGAGACCTTGGGGCTGATGGGTGAGCTAATTCCTATGAGCATTTTGCTTTTCCAGCCCGCTCTTGGGTCCTGAAGGGGTTTGTGGTGTATTCATGGTGGTTCCTCAGTGACTGGCTCAGTGAAGTTGTCACAGCTGTCCTTCCCCAGGCCCAGCTGGGAGGACACACAATTCCCTATCCCCTGCTTGCTTCCAGCCTTGTAGCTGAGCCATTCCTGCAGCCCATTCAGCTGCATCACTCACAACCAGAAAGGTTGCCAGCATTGCTATACCCAGGGGCCCCTTGCAGTGGCAGCTGTCCATGCCAGGAGTCTTCTTGCCCTGTCTGCACAGCATCAACATCACGTTCCCTGACAAACCAGAAATGGTTGTGATGGGTCAGAAATGCAGTTCCTGTGTTCATGAGTATTTGGTCCTGTCAAAGCCACTCAATACTGCATTCCCTGTGTTCCTGGCTATGCCACCAGAAGGAAAAGAGTTGGGAGGGCCCGTTTAGGCGGTCTGCAGAGAAATTCTACGTGGTGTGAGTCACCTGGGCTCTGAGATGTGTGTATGCCATGTCTGGTTCTGGTCATGGTGCAGGAGAGTCTGTGACTCGGTGCCTGTGTCTCTGCTCAGTCGCCAACACCATGCAATTGTAAATAGCTATTCTGGAAGAGTTTAATAGCACTTTCCTCCTATTTGTTCCCCAGAATCAAGAGCAGCTGAAGGACGATGACTCAGACCTCATTCTGAATGACGGGGACATCAGCCTGACATACGGGGACTCGGCGGTGAACACCGACTCGGTGGCATCCAGCGGCGCGTCCCGGCGGTTCGTGGGGAACAGCTCAGAGGATGCCCTAGACCGGGAGCTGGCTTTTGGGGACCATGAACTCGTAATCCGGGGAACACGCCTGGTCCTGCCCATGGATGATTCAGAGCCCCCGTCAAATGTCCTGGATAACGCGAGACACGGTCCAGCATAATGTCACTCGGTTTAATTGACAGTAATATTTGCATATATGATTAAGAAGTATGTACTACCTAAAGTCTAATGCATGTCTCAAAATGTCTAAGCTGTATAAATATTATTTATATGGTGTCAGAAGAATATAAGTATTCTCTGCCAAGCACTTGTAAAGAACAAGCTGCAAATTTAAGTTAAAAACCGTGTTGACTGCACTATGTAGGGTGGAACTGTTTTAGCGTAAGAGTCTTTTGCACACAGTGAGCTTCGTTAATGTGTGATTTGATGAAGGGTTTAGTTCCCAGCAGGTAAGTAAAGGAGCTGTGAATCCCTGTTCATCCTTTGAACCTGGGAGAGGAGGTTAGGGAGTTGCTGGTGAGCAGTGGAAATTGCTTTCTAGTCAAATGAGGATTGTTGAGTTTCTTTGGTCTCTGATCTTTGGATAGTCACGTTTGAAATATCAGCAAAATCTGCCCACAGACCCTCTTGCCAGGCAGTGGATGGTGATAAACTTGTTTCACTGTGAGAACCTGGAGACTTTCTGCTTTTTAATGACCCTCTGCCGAAGCCCTGCTTTAGTGGGCTCATGGCAGACCCCAGCCAAAGCTGGCAGCAAGGGCTGCAAGTGTCCAGCTGCTCAGGTGGGAGCAGGAGAGAGGGATGGTTGGTGTCTGTAGTTGTGTTCAGGAGGAGGCAATCCCACAGAAACTACACCAGGTGTGCACAGATTTTAGGTCTGAGTCCATCTTTCAGCTGTGACTCAAGCAGCTTTCTAGAACCAGCCATCAGATCCTCTTTTGGCAACTGGATTTTGTGTTTGGGAAGCGGCCGTGTCTTTGCACGGGTGAATCCCTGTCCTGCAGTCGCAGATGTAGCCAAGGTGGGCAGAGCTGCTGCAGCTGCACATGGGACTGTGGAGCCCAGCCAACCTCAAACTCGAGCTTTAGGGCTGCAGATCCACACGGTACCTCCGGAGCTCTCCAGAGGCATCCAGCTGGTACTGAAGGGGAGCCGTCCGTCCGTCCGTCCTCCTGCAGAGTCAAAAATCATTGCACTTTGTTTGGTAACTCCTTAGCATGCTATGTGTCTGCAGTCCCCACCTGACCTTTCTTGTGTCTCTTTATCATTTAATGAGAAATGTTTGCGAGTTGGTTTTTGGTTTTAATTTACGTTTTTATTTTCCAAGGAAGAGCACAGAACAATTTGCGATTTCACACTAGTGTTAAAGGATTTATTCCGTAGTTATGGGAATGGCTAAAGGTGCAGTGAAACTGTTAACCCTTTTTTCTCCTGGAAAGGGGGGATCATGGAAATTTACTGTATGTAATTTTATTGTCTATTTTATCTACAGTTTTTCTATACAAACCTTTCAAGGTTACTGGTGCACTACAGGCCCATTCTGGAGTTAATCCTCTCCAGAGGGCTTAAACAGAGGTATTTAAAATGAAAATACATGAAAGAGAGCCAGGTGAGTCCAAGCACTCACAGCTCCCATTAGCTGTCTTTAGAACAAACTCTGCATCTCTCAGGATCTGACCCTGAGACCTCAGAGCAGTGTCTCCACAGCTGTTTTCCCCAGCACCACCTGAGGGTTGGAGGAGACAGGAAATCCTGAAATTTCAAGTGTGTATGTATAGTTGAAAAAATAAAAATACGCTTTTTTTTTTTTCATTTTCTCAGGTCTAAGTAACATTGCCTTAAACTTGTGGATGTGAAATGATAATTATTTTGGCAGTTTATCCCCAAGAAAATACTTTCTTCTTCCTTCTGAAAAAAATGTGTAAGTGTTGCCATAGGACTTCCCTAGAAGGGGGTAATGTTCTATTTGGATATATTTGGGACATCTTCCTTGCACCTGTAAATGGCATCCCGCTGTTAACAAAGATGTTGGATTAGTGCTGGCCTTTGTTTCCTACTATGCAGGAATTCCATAAAGTGAGTGTGCATTTTATATGATGTCTGTAACTTAACTTCATGTGTTTAAAAAAAACAAAAAAGGAGAAAAAAAAAAAAGTAGGAACCTATTGATTTTAGGTTTACTGCATCACTTCTACATCCTGTTTTTTGTTTGTTCTGCCTTTTCAAAGAGGTGTAATAAGTAACTACCTCTTGTTTTTTCCTGTATAGCCTGACTATGAATTCAATTTACAGAGTTGGTGCAGCTGGAGGTGCAGGACAGTTCTGCTGCCCCAGGGCTCCCTCCCAGGCATTCCCAGCTGAGGTGCAAATTTGCTTCGAGGTGGCCACAACGTGGTATTTTCCCATGGCTGTGGTAGCTTTCCTCTCTTTCTCTGACCCTGTGACTTCAGTAATTTGTCCACTCACTGTAAACTTGCCAACACATTACCCACGAGCCTCAACTTTTCACACCAATAACAGTTCAGTGTGGCAGCCCAGAATACTCCTCAGACCGTACAGGGGGGTCTGGAGTCCTGCCAGTTTCGGAACCCGAGACTAAAGCACAGAACTCTATGCTTGAGCCGTGTCATCGGAGACAGCTGCCCACATTGAGAGATGAAATGCAAAATAGAAAGAAAGTGTGTAATTAGCTTATCTTATCACTGGGTGAATGTAGA
The DNA here is from genome assembly GCA_013397175.1 of Platysteira castanea. NCBI lineage: Eukaryota > Metazoa > Chordata > Aves > Passeriformes > Platysteira > Platysteira castanea. The sequence goes on along the minus strand of VYXC01001683.1, from coordinate 669,234 downwards.
TTTTAGATTTATGGAGGTATGAGAGAGAAAAGTTAACATGGAGGGCAAAGGGCGGTGCCCCTTCCCCTTCCTCTTTCTTCTCTCTCCGCCATCTTCTGCTGTGATGATGGTGATGGTCATTGGTGAAGGTAGCACTGTCATGTTAAGAAAAGGTAGAAATTAATTGGGAAAATTGATTAAACAATTATACGTTGTAGAACTTGGTTGGTTTTCCTGAGAGAGAGAAAAAGGTAAAGACAGCCTTCTTGGGCGTTACTTCTGCTGTGATTTTCAGAGGAGCAGGTCATGCTGTCCTTGCTCCAGACACTGAGAGATAAGAAAAAATAAACAACCTGAACACGACTCCACAGAAGTCTCCAGTCTCTTTTGGCTCGGGCGTGGGACTTTTTAAGATCAAGAAACAGCCATAAAAAATGCAGAGATAAACTATAGTTCAGTTAGTACATTAAAGGAAAAAAAAATTAAGCAATGATGATTTTATGGGTTACCTTATGATCCATATATAATATAACCAGGACTGTTTTGAATAGCTTTAGTCAATGAATGAATCTAACCCAAAATTCAGGAGTGACTTCATAAATGAATGGGATTCATCCTCAGCTGATTATTTTCTTTGCTGGGCTGCAGCAGAGCACACAGGAATGCCTGGTGTGCGGAGGCAGAGCCCTGATGCTTGGTGCTGCAGATGCAGTTAGGGGTACCTTAATCAGAGAATCAGGGCTTGGGACCTTTTGCCAAATAAATAAGACAGCCCTGAGGAGGCAGTTTACAGCCCCCACGAAGATTTAGAGAAGGTGCCCTTCTTCTGTAAATTGAACTTTCATGGTTTTTGCACATGAAAAAGCATTGTAGGTAGAGTTATGATTTGTACTGGTACTGTCGATTCGTGTGGTAATGGCATTAACCCTGTAGCTATGGTGTTTGTGCAGCTGATCTGTGATAGCTGATGATCACTATTGGACTTTCTGTTTACACTGACTAAATCCTTTACTGTTGCGTTGTACTGTGAAAGAAGGATTATGGGCCTATAAAAGATTTTTTTTTTTTTGGAATTGTGTGTACCGTTTCATTAATTCACACAGAAATAAATCTGTAGCAAAGTGACTACGTGCCATTTGACCTTCTGAGACCAGTTTGTTCATGGCCTTTGGCAGCAGCCACAGATGCCAGACCCCGAGGACTGGAGAGTAGCTGGGCTGGGATGCACACTCTGCCTTCACCCCAGCTCCAGGGCACACCTTCCTTGTATGAACAGGCACTGGGGAGCAGAGCAATGCTGGTTGCCAAAAGCTCCTCCAGGAGCAGCAAATCCAGCTGGGATAGCGCTGCTCACTCCCAGCCCTGGAGCAGTGAGTGGACCTGCATAGAGGCATCACCATGGGGTGTCTGCAAAATCAAGGTTCCTGAGCTTTCCCAGGCTTTTGTATCCCCTGGGTCTAATGAATTTGCACTTGGGCTCCTGGCTGTTGATTCTGTCCTCTGACTCCTGCCTGTACCATTTCTTTTGGTGCCCTGTGCTGAAAAGGCAAGATGTTCAAATGCTTTACAATTCTTCAGTACAGAAGGCACCTCAGAAACTTCAGGAATCTCTTTCTGAGGGCTTTGGTTCACAAAGGACAACTTTCATCCCTTGAATAGTGTGAAACCACATTGTTACAGCTCTGCCTCGCTGCGGGAAGGTAGCCCTGACGCCTATTTAAACATACTTATCTCCCACCCATAGCAGCAGGCAGCCAAGGGGGTGTCTGTGCTGTTTCCCAAAGCAACTGTGGTCTTTGTGTGGGGTGGTGAATCCTGAGCTGTCCTGCTGGGCTGTCCCAAACCTGAGACTGCAGCTCACAAAAACTGGGAGCGAGAGGGGCTTTCCCAGCATCACGCTGGGTGGGTCGTGGGTGGCCTGTGCTACTGGAAGTCACAGCAGTGGGACAGGAGGCAAAGGTGTTATAGTATTTTCTTGCTATCAAATGATGCTAATTCCATTGTACACTCACATCTCTAAATCCTGACAATCGGAATAAACACCACTAATCCCACTGGATACGTGCCGTCCAACCCAGCTTGGGTTGGACTCGGGCATGTAACTAAAACAAACAAGGACATCATTTAGCAATTGAACAAATGCCCTTTGGCAGCTCTTCACCTTCCCAAACTCTCAGAAGAAGTGCAGCAGGCCCTTTCAAATGGATTGTTTCCTTGAAAAAAGGTATGATTCAGGCCCCTCACCATTGGTGAGGGGTATACCCAGCACCCAACATGTAGCTGGAACCCTCTGGTGTGTATCCACCCTCCCCAGCACAGGCAGCTGCAGGTGGGCATCCACTGGGATGGGCTCACTGTGCCAGGAGCTGGCATGTCATATCAGCCATGCAAACATTTTGGATAGGTGCTGTTCAGAGGCACAGCAAGCAGGGACAAGGCAGTTCCCTGCATGGTCTGGGGAGGGGGACTTGGCCTGCAGGCAGATTCACAGAGCTCACATCTGCTGATTAGTTCCTGTTGTGTTAGGTCTGTTCAGTTTGAGCTGATCAGGGGCAGCTTTCAGTGAGTACCATCTGTCCACCTTCACGTGGAAATCAGTAAAGTGCTGGGAAATGGGCCAACCCTGGGTATCTACAGCCTCAAAAGAAATCACAGGGCTGTTTTTAGACCAATATGGTATTGCCATGCCCAAAGCCACAGACAGTTCTGCACACTTGGCTGTGCATCTCCACATCGTGCTGTGGTAGCATTTATATGAGGTAGAATTTAAAAAAAGCAAGACTTTGATTTTTCTTCCTTATCTCGTCATGGCCTGCAAGGAGCTCTGGTCCTTGCTGGGTCCTCTAGATGGCAATATTGGAAAGGACAGTAATTGTCCAGCACCATGGTGTCCCTGCAGGTCCGGGCCATGCAGAGCCCACCGGCCCACCCCAGCTCCAGAGACCCTCTCCATCTCCTGCCGTGTTCACCATGCCTCATGCACCATCCAGCTGAGTCCTTACCGCACAAAGGAGAGGAGATCATGTTGCAACACCCACTGCTCTGACACCCTGAGCCCCTTCACAGGAGCCACCACCTTCTCAAACACCTGGGAGTAGGGAAGTGCTCACAGATATCTCCCCTGCACCTTGTTTTCCCCTTTAAGCCCAGCTGCTCGTTGGCCATTTTTTTCCCTATTAAGCTTTCAGAATGAGAAGTTTAAGGCCTGTGGCCACAAGCTGACTGCAGGATGAGTTTCGGTCAGAGATGAGCTGCAGCCCTTGCTGAACTGCTGATACATCTCGGAGCTGGTTCAAACCCCACCCTCCCCAGCACTGAGCCTACAAGGACACCTTTCCCTACGTGCTTCCCGTGTCTCAACTGCCAAGCTGATGAAGGAACCCAGGGACTGGGAATGTTTGTGTACTCTGTGTCCAGTGCAAGCGTAGCAACACTGCCGGGCACAAACACTGTGCGCCCCCTGCTCTCCTCCTCCCCCTTCAGCTGGGAGCAATGTGTGTGGTATTTATCCCAAAGGCATATTTGCAACACACCTGGGTGCCTTCAGCCACGTTAACATCAGAATCTGCTTTGCACCTTGCTGGCAGGGGTAGTGCTGGGACAGTCTGGCTCCTGGTACCCTACTCCCTGCCATGGCTAAGCGGGGACTGGAACAGCAGCACAGTGGCTCTGATGTCCCTGAAAGCTCCTGAACCTCAGATAAGAAGTAAAGCAAAGTCTCGGTGTGTTGGCTACTGCAGAGGTGAGGTGTCAGGGTGAGGTTGTGACTGGAGAGATCAAAGCCAGCGAAAGCAGAATTCCAGCCTGTCACCACTCAGTGCTGCCGGAGGTCTGCTGTGAGAACAGCATTTGAGGACCAGGGGCTCTGGAGCACATTCCTTTGGGACCTGCAGTCCTTACGCAGCCCCTCTTGGGGCTTTTCCTTTCTCCAGCCCTTACAGTCCCTGCACTTAAAACCTGGGTCAGAGGCTGCACTCTTAATGAGTGCAGGAGTCCTGTAAGGTTCAGGACTTTGGGGTGGCAAAGCCTTGAGTCTGTTGTCCAATATTTAGACATGTGTATATACAAGAGGATTTGGTCTTTATTAATTGTCCTTTCATAGGAAATTCCACCAGCTGTCCTCCTCCCAGGGGTGCCAGGGATGCTCCAGCCCCAAAGAGCCCATATATGGTTGCAATCTCCTAACCCTGCATGTTCCACATAGTGTAGTCATGGCTACTTTTAAGGATATGTGTGAACATTGCTCCCTTTCCTGTGTGCATAAGCTCCTTGGAATGTGGAAGATTAAAAATGTGCATAAATTAAAGCTATCAGCTCTGTACAGCGTGTCAGCCCTTCCACCTGCAGCAGCCAGGGTAGTTTTGCCAACCTACCCACACGGGTGCTGTGCTGAGCAGGGCAGGCACTGCAGGGCAAAGGATGCTTTGAGAATAGGAAAACACCACCTGACTGAGCATGGAAACACTTGGCAGTGTAAACATGCCTGAGCTGAGAGAGCAGCAAAGATTTTCTCTTGCCCTTCCTCCACCTAGCACTGGTCTGAACCAAAATGCACCTTTTCTGGGTGGTAGCTCCAAGGGTATGACCTTAAAGACAGCTAAGGACAGCAGGTCTCCACATCCTCACAGCATCCTCATTCTCTGCAGTGCCTTGAAGTATCTCCTCTGCACCCTTTGATGATGGATGGCTGAATCTGCTCTTCTGTAACACAGCTCACTCTTAGAATTCCCAGAGGTACAAGAGGAAGGAGAACAAGAGATGCAGCATTGCTTGTTTTTCCCTTTTCTCAGGTAGTTAATATTAATCATTGGTGCTTTGGATATGTTATGCGAATTCTCCTAGGTTCTGAAGCTCTTGAGATCTGCAATAGGAGAGAAGTGGAAATGTCTGTGTATCTCAGTGACAGATGGGCCAGGTTTAATACAAATTTCATCCCTTCTCCATGTACTCAGCCATTATTTTTTAGCTTTGAAATAGCCCTAAGCATCCTAAAGCTATTTATCTAAATGATGTCTGAGTGGTCTGAGGTCACTATTTGCATTGGTGCCCATTTCTCAAAGTGCAAAATCAAGGATTCTTCTGACGAGGCAGGTCAAGTGACACAGTTCTGCAACTGCACAAGGTATGTCCGGATTATGTTTCCCACCCTGGGACCCCAGACCTGTGTCTGCTGCTCACACAATAATGTCCAAATTCTTACAAAAGACAAACAAATTTCCCTTGTGATTGGTTTCTGCTCTGCATGGGCTGGAGCTTTGTTGCTGAAATATTTGCTGTCAATAAAATACCTCAGCTCTGGTCAGACGCCTTAGAGGGCTCAGGGCTATTGTCCCACTAGAGAGAAGCCAGACCAATGGCACTGTGACATTCCTAAACTCAGCTCCGTCAGAGACTTGTTGCTTCAGCTGCAATCTGTGCTCCGATGACAGAGCTGATAATAGACTGATGGCGCTCGTGACAAGGGTGTAGGAGTTGAGTGAAAAAACTCCCTGGAAAAAATGGATCATCCTGGCTTTACAGATATTTAGTATGAGATTCCATAACTAGCATTTGGCCTCGGCAATGCTGGCAAGACTGAATTCCTTTGCTCTAGGGAGAGGAGCCCAGCTGGGGGCCAGGCAGTCCTGCCCAGATGGCACTGGAGCAGTTCTGTTTGCAGCAGCACGGGCTGGCCAGGCTGTCCTGGGAGCAGGGGCAAAACTTCTGCCGTGGATACACTACCATCAGAGAAGGATGCATTGGCTCCTCAGGCTGAGAAAAGGAGCATCCACTGGCCTCCCCAGGAATGGATCTGACTCAGGACACTGAGTGGAGATAATGGTCCAGCTGAAAGTCCTGGAGCATGACAAGAAGAACAGTTTAATACCTGGACTCTGTGGCCGGCCGTGCCTCTGAAGCAACAGAACGAGCAAAGCTGAGGCGCAGCGTGTAAATATTTACAGCCAGTTACCAGGCTGCATATTTGGCCAATCCCTCTGTCCCTCCTGGCTCCTACCACTCGATGTTTGTGGCTCTGAGTTGCCAAGGACACTGGCAGCGGCAGGATCCTCTCTGCAGGGAGCCGGGGGCAATGCTGTGGCACTTCTCTGAGGTAGCAGAGCCATCCGGCAGCACCCAGGGCTCTGGCTGACCCTTTCTGCAGCCAGAGCTGGGTCTGGCTGCACTGCCACATCACAGCAGCACCCACTGCACCCACCAGCACATGCATCCCAGCCAGCAGCTTCAGGAACAGGGACACCAAGTACTGACCAGCCCTCCCCAAGTTGGTTGGGGCAGCATTTTTCACTGACCAGCTCAGGTTTGCGTGAGGGAGGTGGGAAGGGAATGTGCAGCACCCAGAGCCCTTTTTGTCTTGGGACATGCCTCTGTCACCCCTCATGGTAGGGAGCTGCTCTCCTCAGGGGCTTCATCAAAATCGAAGCAGTCTGTGCACAATTCTCATGCTCTTCCTCAGATCTAGAATATCTAATGCCAAATATTTTTCCCTGCTGTTGGTTCAATTTCTTCTTCTGTTCCCAACCCTCACGTGAGCTGCTGAGGGAAAAAAAATCCCAATCTTCTTTTACTCAAGAGACTTATTTCAGTTTGGAAGTGGCAGGAAGACAGCTTCTCTGTAGCCATGCATATGTCTGAGATCTTTCTCTTGGGTCTCTCAGTTAGACTTCAAATCATCACTAAATCCCTTTCCTTCAGCAGAACTCAGTGAAGAAGTGAGTTCTGTCATTTTTATTTAAGATATAATTCCCAAAATATTTGGTTTAAACCAAAGGCTCCATGGGCTCCACCCGTGCTCCCTTTGTGCCAGCTAAACTATGCCAGTTGAAAATCCCATCTGACTGGAAGGAGAACAGAAGTCCAGCACAGACAAACCTCCTTCACAGCTGGGTATCAAGTCTAAAATCTTTTGTTCCAGAAAGCTGCCTGACAGCTATTTACTGTAGCTCCTTCAGCACACTGAGCTCAGGAAATTGCATTCATAATTTCCTTAGTGCCAAATGGTTTGTAATTTTCCCATGACTGTTTCTTTTTTTGTTTGTGAAACAAAGCCTCTGGAAATCTGACACAAATTTACTTTTTGCCCAAATATGAAGCTAACATGAAGTATACAGTTTAACGGGATACCTTTCACTTGATTTGTTTGGCACAGAGAATAAAAACCCCAACCTTGTTTGCGACTATGTTCTCCATCAATAATCTTATAACTTTAATACAATCTTTTTTTAACACAGGAAAAATTGATCTCACATAGAAATTCAAAATGCTCATCTAGCCAGTACTGTTGGACACAAGAAGAAAGCAGAAATGGTGGAAAGGTGTGACCTGGCTTCTCCACATCACCATGAGTGCAGGTCTGAGCAGTTAGTATGATTCCCAGTGCCTTTACGTAAAAGGCTTTGATTTATGCAGAGGCACTTGGGTGTGGTGAGCTGGGCTGGTGTTCAGTTCCAGCCCCTGGGACAGATCTCATCCATAGCCTTGGACAAGTGGCTGCTTTCTCCAATTTGTTCCTGGTGTAACCCTGGGCACCATAGGGGTTGTTGAGTTCGGTCCTTGGAGCACCCCAAATTTAAGCCTTTGCACAGATTCAGATGCCATTAACTATCTCACGAAACATGACTTTCACTGGCATGAATTGTGAGTCACACAAAATCACTATGTAGGGGCCAGCAGAGCATTTAAGACTTCCCAGCTCGAGGGTTTGCATCCAGAGAGACAAGGACATGCTGGTGGCAGGTGCTGGAGGAGGCTGGGATGTGACTCTGCATCCCATCCCATGGACTGGAAGATGCTGTGGAGGTTTGTGTGAATCTATTGCAGTAGTTCCATGTCTCCAGCTCTGCTCTGGAGCCAGAATCTTCTCCATGGGGTGCTTTTGAGTCTGAAAGCTTGTCCTCTTACTACCTGCCTGTTGTTGCAAAGCCTGCATTTTAAACCCTCATGCATCTTTGCCTCCCTAGGAGGGGGGCAAAAAATGCTATTATGTCTTTGTGTACACACAGGAACCTGAGGCACGCTGAGCAAATCCCTCCATCACGGTCGTACTGACAGGGGAAAGTGGCCACGAACATGGGACTGCAGGCACTGACACCACTGCTCCTTTCTGGAGTGTGTCCACAGCATCCCCAGCAGCCCTGGAGCCAGGCAGGTATTGCCTGAGGGGCTGATGGGACTCAGCCCAAGTCAAGCAAGAAGTTTGTACCATGATGAAGAACTTAATTTTGGTCCCCCGAGCTGTAGTAAACACTGTGAGCCCTAGTCCATTCCGTGCCTGTTGTCTCTCATTTTCATGGAATGATCTAATCCAGTTGTATGTGTTTCTTTATGGTCCTCAGCTTTCTAATTGATTTGATTTTAGCTGCAGACTCAAGCAAAATGAAATTTGGCATGCTTTGAAAATCTCCTCTGCTATTAAAATGTGGATTTTACTTATGTTAGCCTGTGGGTACCCTGAACAAATTTTTTCCTAGACTAAAATCTAAAGCTAAAATTAATAAAGAAGCTTTATTTTGGTCTGATGCCTGGAAGCCATCTTTTCAAATCTGGAACATGAAACTCTTGGTGAATCTTGCACCAAGGAAAAAGACCAACTTTAGGATAATTATGTAGAGTAAGAAAAAGATATACATGTGCCTCTAATATGTATCATCACAAATCCCTTTGATCTGTTTGAAGGAAAACCTGATATTATGCTGCTATTTCTTTACCTCATTGCTATTAGAAACCTTTGTTAAAGCTTTCTCAATAGGTATCCACCCAGGAATTGATAACTGATAGGACCAAGAACCAAACCTCTTCTCAAATTTTATCTGTTTGGCTTATGCAAATACTCAAATATTTGATGGATTCCTGTTATTGTTTAATGTCTGGCCAAGGTGTTTGCTGAAAGGGCCAAAGTCTAGAAACACTTAAGCAAATTGTGCCCCAGAAGCTGTTGAAGTCAATGGAAATTTACTCAACTTCAGCAAAGGGTGGCTGAAAAGTTCTAGTGATAGCAGTAGTTGTGAAGGAGAAAAGCTTTCTTTTTGCCCAGGCTGTTCCCCATGCTTCAGTTTGTGGGCTCTGCTCAGTGTTAGACAGGGTTTGTAGAGACCACGAGGTCGATGTGTGGGGATGCAGGGGAAGAGGTCTGCACTCACAGGGCTACCCTGTCCCAGGGATGTGGGCCCAGGTGGGGTGATGCCCGCGGCCACAAGCTGCCTGCTGCTCCCATATCCCTGCTTGTGATCCAGCAGGAAAAAACACCAGGACCCAGCACATGAATGCGGATGGAAATGCTGAAGTTCAAATGACTGTAGAGCAGAAAACCTCAAGCCCTACCCTTGGCAGAAAACTTGGTGTGTCTGAATAGCCCCTTGCAGGCTGCAGATAAATAGCTGTGACTGCTGCCAACACCCTTGAAAACTTAAATCGTTACTGGAAAGACTGTTGGAAACCTTAGTTTCTCTTGCCTTTTCCACATGTAGCCTTGCTACAGTCAACAGATGGGTCCATTCCTGCAGGGCTCTGGTGCATCATCTTTTATAAATGAGAGTCACCTTTGTAATTTTCCATGCACGGAAGGAGCAACTTGTACTGGACTCTGCCAAGGGACGCCAAGAGGGCTGACACAGCTGCTTCTCTTAATCCGATAGCTGAGCCATCCCTGAAGCTGCTTGTTAAAGGTGGGAACAATCTTTAGCTAGATCCCTTCTCCATGTGCAGATTCTTGTGTCTCTCAGGAAAATCTGAGTAGCAGTGATGTCACAAATAACACAGCCACTGTAATTACTCATGGACTCATTCACTAGCAGCCTCTCAGCAGGTGATCGTACAGCTTTTGGAAATCGCCTTTGATCCACTGATCCTGGTTTGCTGATGGTATCTTAGGGCTATGCTACAGAAATACTTTGACACTAAACTGGGGAAAGCTGAGTAGTCTTGTGCATGTCATCTAGTACAATCATAATCCTTTTTTTGTGGCTTGCTGTTTTGCCCACTAAATGGAAAGAATCATAGAATCATAAAGGCTGGAAAAAACTTCTACGATCGAGTCCCACCATAAACCCAGCACTGCCAATCCTGGCACTAAACCATGTCTCTAGGCACCACCATGTTTTTTGAACTTGCCTGCAGACAGTGGTCCCATCACTTTCCTGGGCACTTTGTTCCAATGTTTGACTACCCTTTGAGGGGAGGAATATTTCCTAATATCCAACCTAAACCTCCTGTGGTGCAACTTTAGGCCAGGACTACTTGGTCCTTTTCTGGTTTGCTCAACCTGTGATGAAGAGGAATCCACTGATGCCCCTCAGCAATCTCACCCTCACTCCCTTGCATGTGTATGATTTCCAAACTGTGCTGATAGGAAGAATCGCAGAAGAAGCACAGGGAGCTGAGAGATGTCTGGTTTTTGGCAGCCTGGCTGCTCCCACTGAAGATCACAGCCCACAATATGTGGCCGACAGGTTGTGATGCTCTCCTTTACATCAATTTGGAAAGCAGCATGTTATGTATTTAAACTCCATGGAAAAGGCTTTGCATCACTTTTAACCACACCGTTCCAAACCTTCCATAACCCCTCCCTTACTTACTCCCAGAGAGGAATGACTCTGAAGTGTTTCAGCTTTTCCATTACTTGGCTTGCCTGGAGACTGTGTGCTGATGGCTGTGAGGTAATTAGCTGGTGTCAGGTGAATTCCAGCTGCCTGCAGGGCTGAGGCTCCATCTGGCCACCAGTTTTCCCCCAGGGCAGCAGAATGGTGACCTGGTTGAGAATGTGGAGACCAATGGATCCCTTTCCTGATTTCTTTTCCTCTTTTTCCTCTCTGTCTCTCTCTGTTTCTCTATCTCTCTCTCATCTTTTGAAATGACTCACTGCAGGGCAAGGTGTCTTCCCCTGTGCCCGTGGGGCTGAAGACAGACTATGGAAAAATCAGACGACAGATCAAGGAGGCAGCCATCACTGGGGCCTCAGGGAATCAGCTTTCCAACATGATAGCTCTCCTTTCAGCTGGGAGGCCCTGTGTGGGCTACGGATGCTTTATATTTCAGTGGGAAAAGAACCTGTCCAAAACAGGGCATGACTGACTTCTACACAGCTAGAGACATAGATGTCACAGGACCAGCCAGCCTGTGTGGCTGCCTCTGCTGGGAAAGCTTTCTGCTCTCAGAGGCTGGTGAAAGCAGGTGGCTGCATGGTGAAAGGAGGATGGAACCTGTCAATTAGGGAATTAACAGGGCAGTGACCCTGGAGAGTCAGTGTGGATGGAGAGTCAAGAGGGTTTGTGACCGTACCTTAAGCCCAAAATAGCCACGTCCCTCAGACTGCAGCTTGGAAGGGGGAAAGAACCCTTCCCAGCTGTTTTGGACAAAAGGGCAAGAGGGGATAAGGAGTGATAATTACTTTAACAAGGGGGATTGGTAATTATTTTCACCTGCAGCTGAGGAAAGGCCTGAGGTGTTCACTGGGAGAGGAGTGCTCCGAAGGGTTTGTGTGTGGAGATTATCTCTGCTGGTGTGAAGAGCTGCTGTGGCTCTGTGTGGCTGTGGTGTCCCACAGAGTGCAGGTGAATGAGGCAGCCCCATCCCACACAGGGTGATTGTCACTGTCAGCCCTGATTAGGGGACACCATGGGTAGGACATGTCACACCCAGCCCCAGCTTGGCATGTGGGACCAGGAGAGCCAAACCCACTCATGGGGTACATGAATGGCATTCTGCTTGGATTCACCCCAAGATGCAATGGCTTCCTTCCACTGGCAAAACCAGGCCCCGTGGGGTGGAAGACCTTGCCCCTCTGGGGCTACAGAGGGATTTAATGGAATCTGCATGGAGACCCAAAGGGTGAATCAAAGCACATAGTTTTTCTCCACTGATGCAGATGATTCCTGCTCCAGGGTGAGCCCTTGGCTTTGGGGGTGTCCTGCCCTCGAGGTTTCTTGGAGAGCACTTGGCTGTAGAGCAGCCTCCCCACACCCTCTGCAAGCTCTAACATCTCCAAATAAAGTTTCTTAGCAGATAGATTTGAGTAAGTAATTCAACCAACTCAGTTTTAAGTGCTTCGGTTTGTAGTTCATATTGTTTGGATAACTAGTCAAGGATATATTGGATCATTGGAATCCTTCTTTTTTAGATTTATTTACAGTGTTTGCCAAAAGTCAATTTGCAGGGTAACTGATTATCTTCCTTAGCAAGCACTGGTGGTAGCAGGGGACTGGCTCAGAGCTGACTCAGTCCTTTGCAATAAGTTGTGTCATTCTTGCACTTTATTCTTGTTTAATCCAATGCTTTGGCAGAGATTTTTATTGTGCTCTACCGTATCTGTAATATGGCAGTGCCCCAGCGCCTGTTGCTTGACTCTGGTTGCATACTGTCTTTGCTCTCTAAATCATCCACTGCTCTTTTCCAAACAGAATAAAGCTGCTGCAGTGATTAGTGCAAGCTCTGGAGTGCCTAAATTCTTCTCTGTCAGGTATACTGGCCATTTTAAGGTCTGATTTAAGGTCTGATCCTGCACACACTCACTTGCTGGCAGGAATAGCAATACTGAAGATGGGGTAAAGCACTTGCTCTGTGCCACGTGCCTTTGCAGACCTTTATTCTGCTTTTTTTTCTGGATGTGGCATTTTGCACATGGAACCGGATGGTGAATCCAACAGGGATCTAAAGGATGCAGCAACTGCAGGATGAGGCCTTGAGCTGCAATCCAGTGAGAGCAATTAACTACTCTAATAACTGCTGTAATCAGTGAGAGCCACACTAAATAGATGAATTTATTATTTAGCTGCTACCCTGTTAAGCTGACAGACATGCTGCTTAGTAGTTGCTTTTGATGGTAGCTGGTGTTTAGGATTTGGCTATGAAATCTCTAGTTTGTGTTGTATGTGGAAGGCATCTAATACTTTAAATAAGAGGCAGAGGATCCTGATAGCAGCCTGATACATTCCCTGCAGATATGGGACGCTTGTTGTGCTGCAGGTTGTCAGGCACTTAGCAGAGCACTTGTGCTTCTCCAGGATGCATCCTCTGCTTGGGATTTTCCAAGATGCAGCTGCAGAGGTGCAGGATTAGTCCCCAAGTACTCCTATGGGGCAGGGGCAGTGACTGGTCTCTGGTGAAGGGACTCCATTGGTACAGATGCTCCTGGAGCACTGCCCTTCCTATTCCTCTCTCCTCCTTTTCCTGTTCATGGCCAGAGGCAGGAGGGCTCCTTCCTTTGAAATAAGAAACCCCACAGGAGCTGCCTGCAGGGTAACTTTTCCCTAGTGATGTTCTCCTACAGCTGTGGAACACCTGGTTTGTCTTTGTATCCTCACACTCTACAACCCTGGTTTCTCCTGGAGATCTTGGCTTGATTTATCTAACTGGGAATGTTCTGTCTAAATGTCCCATCCTTGAAGGGTCTCATCTCTGCAATTTCTCATGAATCCTGGAGCTCTGCAGCTGCACATGTGTAACACACATCACACCTTAGGGGCAGGGGGGTTTTGCTAGTGTTCTTGTAGGTCTGATGGTTGGCTACAGCCATTAGAGAAAAGCTCTTGCTAATGGTGACTAAGTTTTATGCTTAGTGGGAGAGCTGCTGGAAAAAAGAGCTGGAAAGGGGTATTTGGTTTCCTCTGAAAATCAAGTGTAAACTTCAGTCCATGATGATAAATGATGCTGGTGTTTCACATCTGTGTTTTATGCATGCCTGAAGTTGTTCTTGGCAAGTTGTGGCTGTCTGAGCCTTGAACCTCAGGGCAGCCCAGTGCTCTTGTCCCTGCTTGGGATGTTGTTAATATGGATGATGCAGTGTTGGAGGAATTTGTGGCACTTACCTGTTGAATTAACAGAGACATGGAAAAATAAGAATGTTTTTGTAAAGAGAGAGTGTTTGCTGTTACACAATGTTTTTTGTTTTACTAACAAAGAAAAATTCCTTGGCCCAAGTATTGTGATCTGCTTTCCAGGGATACTGGTGCTGTGTCCAGCACACCTACCAGCCTCTCCTGCCATTAGTCAGGAGCTCTGTGGTGGCTCTCCTGGGTGCCACAAAAGCCTGTTTGTAGATCAAGAGCTCCAACACAAGCACCTCTTTTTAAAAAACAAACTTAGTTACTTGCTGGACCGTGTGTCCAATAGCAGAAGAATAGAATAAAGTGGGATAATCTTGGAAGAATATAAAAAGAATAAGGGATGGAGAAAGGGAGAAAAGAAAACAAATGTGAATGTTGTGAGATTCTTCTGGTGTGGTACAGCACAGGCAGGAAGATTTCTTTAAAATAGAAATGAATTGCTACCTGACAGTACTTTTTTCATGTCTGCTTTGAAGAAAAGGCTCCTCTTTTGGCATAATTTTTTTTTCTGTGCTCTCTTCAGCTGGGTCCCCTTCCTCCCTGCAGACTTCTCACTTGAAATACACCCCTGCTGTTCGTTTTGTGTACTACAAACTCTGTCTGTGAACCTGAAGGTGATGTATAACTGAGCTTCCAGGAGAGCCTTTAACACCGAGAGAGGGTTATTTGTACAGAACAGGAACCTGGCGACGCATCCTCCTGCAAAGGTTTTGTGCCTCATTTTCCTTGTCTGGGAGTGCAGCTCCTGGCAGCTGCTGGCAACCCCACTTTGGGGGTTGCAGGGCTTTTCCCAGCCTGCTGCATCCCATGGTTCCCATGACAGCGCGGCGCTATTTTGGGGAGGCAGGGAACAGCTCTGCTGGCTAAGTGCCGTCGCTGATTGGGGTTTTCCCCTCATGGATGGTGCAGTGACCCTGGGAGGAGCAGGCTGCTCCCCACGTCCAGCTGCTCCCCGGGCAGGATCGGTGCTATGGGCCGGACTAACTTTTTTTTTCCTTGCCATGCACCTCCCTGCTATAAGTGTGGAAGCCGCGTCTCTCCCACGGGACACCCCAGCCCAGCCCTGGACCAGAGAGCTCCCGTGTCCGTCCCGCAGCTGCTCGTAGCGCTCGGTCCATCCCTTCCCTCCTCCCGGCAGCAGCCGCCCCGCAGCACTCCCGGGCTCTCCGGCAGCCAGTAAGCACATGCCTCCCCCTCTCCCTCTCGAGCATCGTCTCGCTGAGCTGGGCAGGGAGCGTTTCAGCATCCCACGCTTCGCAGATCTTTGGATTTCAGGGCTGGTGCTGGTCTTTTCTCTGCCTTGTGACTGCTCTGACGGAGAAGGGTTTGTGAGAGTAGGGATGGGGAGTGGGAAGGCTGTGGGTGTGCAATGTACTTCTGAAACACTCTCTAGCAAGCAATTTCTCCGTGGTTCACTGAGTTAACCTCAGAAACTGCCTGCTTTATGGATTGTTTTGGAAATGGGATTTATCTACATTCTTGCTTCTGATTTCTCTTGCATCCTCTTTTTCTGATATACATATTCCCTCCTGGAAGGTGGTTGCTTTTAAAGTACAGGCAGACACTGGGGTATAAATACAAATTTTCTCTTTGCTTCCAAGCTGAGCTGGTGCTTAGGGAGCATTTGCTGTGGTACTGAGTTGTGTAAGAGCTGTCAGCTCTGTGCTTTCCTGGGAAGGTGATCAGATGTGCCTCTTTGAGGCTTTTCTAATGAGAGCTGGGGAGGAAATAGCTAAAGCAGAGGCTGTTTTGTGGTGTCTCAGGTGATGTGAGGAACAATCCTGGGAGCAGGCTGGCAGTAACAGAATTGGGGAATGTGGAAATGCAAGCTTTTACCTAATAATTATCACACTCTCCTCTTTCTTTCTGTATTATGGAATATCAGGCAGTGGCAGAATTCCTGCAGCTGTGCCCATGTGAATGCAAATACCTTTAGCTTTGCACAAATGCTGCACCCCTGTATCAATATAGGTTTGAGAAGTCATTTGCATGAGTGAAGTTGTATTTACACATGTGTTTGCAAGAGGGGTGTTTCTGTCATTAATCTTTTTTTTTAGTAATTGGTCAAAGGATAAGGTAATGCATGTGACTCTGGTCCAATTTGTGTTGTGTAAGCAGGAGCCAGTCTGTGGTTGAGAAAGGGATGTGACTATTCTTTAAACCACTGAAATCTAGCACATGGAATGGGGAAAATTAATAAAACAATCCACCTACCAATTAATCTTTTACCCTGTTTTGAGAGGAAGTAGTTTTTTTAAAAAAACAACCAAAAAAAACTTCCAAAAGGAAACTGATTAAATTCTTAAGCCATGATGTACAAAGCAAATAGCTGATCAAGCAACCAAATATGGCTTTGAAACTTCAACTTTCTTTTGTAATGATAAAAGCACCCACATACTTCAGTGACAACACCCTCTTCTCTTTTTTTCCCCCCCAAATACAGCATTCTTGAATACAAACCAGCTCCTAATTTTTCCTTAAGGAGCTCAGTATATAAAAATTCCTTCTTCACTTATACCTGAGAGAAAAACATGGGTAGGTGTTTCAGAGCTGGCACCACAAGTGCAAAAAACCCCAAACCCCCCTCAGATCTCAGTGCAGCAGAAAGCCAGTTGCTCAGATTTTGAACTGTGGCTCTGAGAAACGAGTTCAGGGCTGGGATTTTACAGCTGGCTTCTGATGTGCACTTCTCTTTGGGAATTTTGGCTGGGGAAGGTTTGTATGATTGGGCTCCTGAACTGTTTCTAACAGAAGTTACTCCCTGCTGTGAGTGATGGCTTGTCTCCCTGTGTGCTGGTATAGTTCTCTTTTTGGATGTAAACAGTGACAGCTGTTCAAAAGGATGCAACGTTTAGGGTACTCAAACACTTGGAAATAAACACTCTCTAGCCTATCTTGGCTGGCCTTTATTTCGGAAGCAGCCTTTCCATCGAACTGCACCATGAATGGAAAATCCAGACATACGGTATGAAGCAGCTGGTGGGAGCCCAGTCAGGTTCCTGTTCATGTCCATGGACAGGGGAGAGATGCTGTAGGATGCACTTCATCTGTGAATGAAATCCTTACCACATGAATATGACTTGCAGTCCACACCCATTGCACTAGGATGTAACAAAAAGTTTAAGGAACTGACCTCCTTGCTCCCAAGAAGCAACTTACTTCCTTTTGTATCGCAGAATAGTTTGGTTGGAAGGGACCTTTAAAGGTCATTTAGTCCACAGGGACATTTTCAACTAGACCAGCTTGCTCAGAGCCCTGTCCAACCTGGCCTTGAACACTTCTGGGGATGGGGCATTTCCACCTCTCTGGGCAATCTGTGCCAGTGTTTTACTGGTTTTGCCAGTGTAAAAATCTCCTTCCTTATGTATAGTCTAAATCTAACCTGTTTCAGTTTAAAACCTTTGCCCCTTGTCCTGTTGCAGTAGTCCCTAATAAAACGTTTTTCCCATCTTTCTTGTGAGTCCCCCTGAAGTATTGATTTACAATACTGCAGTAAGGTCTTCCCGGAGCCTTCTTTTCCTCAGGCTGAACAATCCCAGCTCTCTCAATCTGTCTCCATAGGAGAGATGCTCCATCCCTCAGAGCACATCATCACTGTCTCCTCTGGACTCGCTCCAGCAGCTCCTGTCCTTCCTGTGCTGGGGCCCCAGGGCTGGATGCAGCTCTACAGGTGAGGTCTCACAAAGTGGAGCAGAGAGGCAGATGTGAGCCAGGAATAATACTGTCCCCTCAGCAGTAGCCTGTGTGAATTTTGTTCTTTTAAGTTTATTCACCATCCAGTGGATGCATTGGGGGATTTAGGTGGAAAATTCCTCTGATCTTTGCTGATGAGACAAGGATCACACAAGCCTGTGTTTAGCACTTTCCTTTTTGTGGAGCTGCTTAGCCCTGAAGTCCCAGTGGCATTAAATGCAGCAAGATAAGCCTCACCACCAGTGATGTGCAAAGTTTGCTCATGCTTTTGATTGGTTTTGATTGCTCTTAAATCAGAACAGTTCCCTGTAGAGCCATGGGCAGGCTCTAGTGCCAGGCTCCCGCAAGGGTCACACAGAGATGCAGGTGTGTGGAGGGCTGAGCCAAACAGTCAATGCCTGTCTGTCACCCTCATGGTCCTCAGCCCCTGTCACCTTGCGCCCTGCCGGCAGGAGAGCAAAGGTAGCAAAGCTGAGATTTCAGATTCAGTTCTATACCTTGAGCAGGGTGGACTCACTTTTGCTTGAAAAGATAATGGAAATCATGTCTATGCAATAAACCTTCCCAGAACTGACCTGTGACTCCATAAAAAACAAAATGCATTGTAAGTCAAAATACTACAGCTTGATTCATTGGGATCTCTTTTTATTTCATTTCTCTGTTACAGAAATGCAGACAGGGAAAGTAACAATGAAGAAATGTCTGAGATCATTTCATGTCTGATTTTGGCAGAGGGAGTGTGGGAGGGAGAAAGAGACCTCATATTTCATTTAGATACTCTGTTTGGGGAGGAGTTTTAAGCAGATGGCTCTTGAGACACTGGGACTCGAAAGAATTAAATGCTATTTAGATAAATGCATGCTTCCACTTCTGCAGTGTGGTTTTGGAAGGACTGTGCCATATATTCTGGCTTCAGTTCTTTTATCTTTGGGTCCAGTAAAAACCCTATTTGCAGCCACTTGGCTGGGTGTAGGACCAAAGGACTGGGGCTTCCCTGGGGTTCCGAGACAGGACATAGCCCAGCATGTTCCTCTCCCCGATGTTCTTTAACGGGGACTTTCTGTAGATGAGAAGCCCAGAACCAGCTCTGGGAATATCACCCCAGGCGGCTTCTGTAGGAATGCACTGGAGCCAAGAGGCCGAGGCTGGTGTGTGATGAGCTTTTCTCTCTGCAAAACCTCCCCAGGCCTGTAGGCAAAACTCTCCTACCAGAAATTGCTCATCTTGCTGCTTGGAGTATTTCCTGCAAAGGCTTTGCTCTGCTCCTAGCTGCTATTGGAAAGCCACAGAAAAGCCCTTGATGGGCCAATGCTCACCCTCCCTGCAACACACACTGAGGCAGGAGCTGGCCCTTGGTACCTCCAGAGTGATTCAGGCATATGGAGTGCCAAGAATGCTGCCAGAGCAAATTCCCACTCTCAGAGCATGAGAGCATGGCATTTTCTGTGGGACAAAGGGACAGATGGAAGGATGGACACTTTTCTGCTTCTCCAGCTTTTTCATCTCCATCAGAATAGATGGGAAATGGAGTTTGTGTCCTATGGCAAGACAGGGCTAAAATTACACTTAAGGCTTTGGAGAAAATCAAAGTAGGGCAAGGATTGCATTATAGCCATGCTGAAATGGGATAGACAGGGCTGGAAGCACGTTTTCAAAATAGGCTGAACTAGAGTTCTCTGGAAGAAGTTGGAGAGCTGGGGCAGGGTTCCTGGCAGTGATGGAGCTGTAATCCAAGGTGGAAGAGCAGCTATTGCTAATTTGCTGTGTGCCTGACTGGAAACTTTCAGGCAGAGACACAATTTTGGTCTGGATGCTGTTACAGAGTTGCAATATTTTTGTAAATAAGAAATTCAAGCCCTCTTGACTTTGGACTCATGTTTTCAGAAGACCCACTTGTTCCACATATGTGCCTCATCTTTTTTCTGTTCCTTGAGGTGACCCCAGTGATTGGGTGTCATTTGGGATGCACCCCACCTCCTGCTGCTCGGCAGAATTGTCTGTGGTGTGAGCTGGCAGCCAACAGTCACGAACTGTGAGGGATTGAAAGTGGTGGGACATGGCTGCATTTGTGATCTGTTGGGATCAAATACAGAATGCCACTTGTCACTCAGACATCTAATGAAGAACAGGGAAAAACTATTCCTGCTGGGAAGAAGCACTGCAGGGCAGCTTTTTGGCTTCCTTTTTTCTAATTCCTTTCCACCCCTGGAAAGGGGAAGTGAGCAGAGTGGAAAAGAGGAGACTAAAATCTGCCTCACAAGATTTTATACCTATAACAGCTATAGCTTGAGATTTAATAGTTTGGATCAAAATATTTCAGAGCCAGTTTGCTTGGTGAACTGCAGAGCTACAGTGAAATTAATCCGTTCTCCTATCTCTGCTGTGATGTGGATGGGGAGGTAGAACAGGAAAAAATAGCTAAAGTGACCAAATGTAATAGAAAACTCTCTCCTGGAAAATCCTCCCAGTTGCCTTCAAGACATAAGAGAGCTTCATGCTTTATGATGCTTTGACATATGAGGGAGCTTCAAATAAAACACGGGCTGGCTCCAGTCGTGTCTGTCTGCTGAAATGTTGTGCTTAAGAGATCCCTGTTCACAAGAAATTGCACGTGCACCATATGCCAAGGGACTCCTGCAGGGAGGCACAGTTGGTACACAGACCTATAATCCACCTATTTTGCTTCAAGATCCCTTTAGCACTGCAGTAGCTGTCCCAGTGTGTGAGAATTCTTGTGTTGCACTCGCTCTCAGCTGCAAAGGAGTTCAGAGCTTCTGACAGAGCAAAAACTGCTCTTGTTGTTTTGTTTGGACAGAGCGAAAAATCCCCTCAATCCTCCAAAACTCTCTCATATGAACCAGAGCACTGGATGTGCCTTTCTTGTGCTAAGAAAAATAGAAATGGTTCATCACACTAAAGCCATGGCTGGTCCAGCCCACAGTGGGTGTTAGTTGATTTTCCTGCAACGAGTTGGCTTCCAGCTCTTCATCAGGGCCTTCATTTGGGAATATTCAGTTTTTGTGTGCTTCCAGTGGTCCTTGACCAAAGATCCCCTTAACTATGACACTACCCTAAACATAGCCCCCCACTCCTGGGAGGATGCTGGGGTGTGAGAAAATAATATAATTTCTTTTAAAGAAATGCCCCAAGATGTGGGAGCCATCTGGACTTGGCAGGCTGATCCCAAGGCATTTGCTGTTTGTTTACCTTGGGACTGACTGCCTCTGGCAGTTGTTACCATCAGCCTTTCTTATCTGTTCTTTTCTATAATAAACACTGGAGCAAAGGTTTGGAATTAGTCACTTCTGAGGCACTGCCTGTCTCCCTTTCCAGCTTCTGTCTTATCATCTCGGTTTTGGACTCCTGACCCTTTCCCACTTCATTCTATGCCTCTTGGTTTTCCCCTCTTCTCATTGCACTGAGATAGCAAAGAGCTCTTTAAAAGTCCTGGTAGGTGTGTCATCCACAGGGCTGCAGCATCCCAGGAAACTGCTGCCTTGGGACAGCTGTGTGCACTCACAACGCTCTTGCTGTGTGCTACAGAAATTCTTCTAGCTTGACTTACCTCATCCAGTGGATGAGTTTGATGAGTTTCTGACTGATGCCTGCTCAGTTGAAGAGCCCATGGAGGCAGTGTCAGGATCCTGAGAGCATTCCAGGGGCCTGGCACTGTGTCCTATTCTTTAATAGCATTAACCACAGTCAGGGCAGTCAGTGGTTTGAGGAAATGCAAACACAGACAGCACCTCCAGAACACAGATGTGGGGGCCTCATCTGGATTGGGTAATTAGAGAGAGTAATCTGGAGATTGAGCGGCTTTGCTTCCACTTAGAAATTCCCTGGGGATCTCTAAGCATTGTCCTGATGTGATCTTGCTTCTGACAGTACTGTGGAGAGGCAGCAATAAACAGCCCAGGGTGCAAGGATTTCTCTCTCTCTCTCTCTTTCTCTCTCTCTGGTCTCATCTCATTTTAAAACTACACAGAGCTATGTATTTTGCTCAACACATGCAAATACAGTTTCCTGTCTACCCTTGCTCTGCCCATTGAAAGGCAGTCATGCTTCCCAACGGGACAGCCTGCCAGGCGAATGCCACTTGATGTATAACCTATGTCAGTGCTGCCTCTGGAAACGGCCAGGATGACAGTATGGTATCAGGACTGGAGAGCAGCCCACGTTCACCTCACAGCAGCACAAGAGCACCAGGTGGGGATGCAAACCTGTTAAATTCTGTCTGGATTTGCTTTGGCGGATGCTAGAACACGTCATCCAGCCCTTGACATAATATTCCCTTCTCTCTTATGCCATTATCACCAGAATGATTTATAGCCGAAGGTGGAAACCTTGACTCTGGTTCTGTTCCTGTGGTGGGAGGGGTTTCTTGCAGTGGGTGGGGGACACATGATTCCTGTTTGGGGAAAGATTTGCAGATTTTTGGCTGGAGAGGACTGCAAATAGCACCCCTGTGGTTGCTCTGATGTGTTGGAGAGGCTGTAACACTTGTTTGGGGTGTCGGGGCTGCCATAAAA
Source organism: Platysteira castanea (assembly GCA_013397175.1). Taxonomy (NCBI): domain Eukaryota; kingdom Metazoa; phylum Chordata; class Aves; order Passeriformes; genus Platysteira; species Platysteira castanea. Next base: position 647,216 of record VYXC01001683.1, on the reverse strand, counting down.
GTTTACCTGTGGTGTGTGTGAGTGAAAGCCGTGCCTTACACCTCCTTTCCTCAGTTCCATGTCGCTGGGTTGAGCCTTAAGGCAGCTTCCCCTCCACCCTGCAGTGCTCACACCGCCCGTCTCCGGAGCGCTGCTGTGAGCACCTCCTGCCCCCCAGCTCTTCCCCCCGCCTGTGGCGGTGCTGTAATGCGGGGAAGTCTCTGTGTGCTCCACTAGACACTGAACCAAACAACCAATAAATCTCTTATAAACCAAGGAGAATCTTGTTTTGGTTACCGGGGAGATTGCCAAGGGCAAATTCAACCTGAAATAGCGATGAGCTCATCCTTGAAGCAGCGTCGGTGCCTGAGCGGGAGCAGGCGAATGGAAAGGGAGCCAGTGCCAGGAATGCTGTCTGCTCCACCGACATTTGGATGCGTTGTGAGCTGTTTTACCAAACAGCTTTTGCTTTGTAAATGAGATCGTGCAGGGGATGGTGCGTGAAGCTGGATGCTGAGACAGGGCTTTTACAATTCCTGGAAGCATGGCAATGACATTCCTCGTGGGACTGTGGGCTCTTGGGGTGGGTTAAGATGCTGCGAAGGTGGCCTTCTCTGCCATCTCCCCTATCCTGGAAACCTCTCCCTGTGAAAGGATTGTAGGGAAAATTGAGATGCTTGACTTGTAAACAAGGGTTGTTTCTAAGCACCTGGACAGGAGTACTGAGACGCGGAGTGTTGCGGTGGCTAAGTCCACATTACACCCCCCACGTTACTACGAAGTGGTCTCTCCCCACACCACTGTGCCAGAAAGTTCTCCCTTTACTGAGACCCCACTGGTCCCTGGTCCTCTCCCCCTCCCCTCCCTTCTCCCATTGGCCCCTGTTCTGTCACTCACCCTTGCCTCTCCCCCCTGGCACTCAGACTATTGGCTTCTGATGCTCTGCCTGCCCCTGGGACCCTTTGGGATAAAACCACGCGCGGGCTTTTGTTCCTTGTTCTTTGTGTCTGCCCCAGTTTTTAGAGCGTTGGTTCTCGGTATCCAATAAACGCCTCGGAATTGCATGCAAAGAATCCCTGTTGCCTTTTCGTCTCTGGTCAGTGCATAGACTGTGCGTGTGAGTGGCTGCTCGGGCCCACCAGCGGGGCGAGGCTGTGTGCACGCGTGGGGGCCGGCAGAGCCTCTCCACCAGGGACTCTGTGGGAACAACGCGGCATCGGTCCATCGACACCACACCGCGATAGCAGAGCCTCTCCCTGCTGCTGCTCCAGGGGCTGGAGCAAGAACTTGGAAAAACCTCACCCTCCTCTGCAACGTACCTGGAGCAGGAGCTTGAAAATTTAGACTCTAGCGTTATTGTACCCTTAAGCGTCCCCAGTTTAAGTAGGTCAGGACTGGACTTTTAGAGTCACCTCCTGCCCAAGCACAGTGGGCACTGTGCGAGCAGCTGCTGCAAGCAGAGATGTCTTTGCTGGGTTGATGGGGGTTGGGGTTGGAGTGGGTTCTCGTGGGGTGCCAGCTGTGCCTGAGAAAGGCAGGATAAGGAGGCTGTGGCGCGTTCAGTCTCTTGGCAGCCCACGCAGGGCTCCTGTAGCATCCTGCACCTTTCTCTGCTAAGATGTTTCCAGATTCACTTCATTCAATGAATTTGAACTTCCTGAAGTACAGCTTTTAACTGAAAAGGTCTGTCTGTAGGAGGAAGTACTGCCTGTTCCTCTGCACCACGGTACTGCAAGGGGAGGCTGACAAAGGTGTGGCAGTGGTCTCTGCTTGGGTTTTGCTCCCCATTGCTAAATTACCAAATTCATGAAATTATGTAGAAATACATGAGAACATCACCTGGCAGCTGTCTCGATGAAGCAATGCATGAGCCCCTTACCAGAGGCCCACTGATCGATTTCAGCAAATCTTTTAAGACATAGTTACCAGTGAGTGAAAACAGGAAACAATTATCAATAGCACAAATGCAAACAAAAGTTGAGCCCCTGAAAAGTGATCTGTGAACTTACTCACATGATGCAAAAACACAATCCTTTTTTTGGATTAACTTCATAGCTTTTCAAAGCAAGGGATGAAGGTTGCATCTGTAAAAAGAGATTGGTTTCGGCAGGGGTATTTTGTATATTGGAAGTCTTTTATTATAATTTTACGATCATGGAGAGATCTGTAAAATTGTGTGTTCTTGCAAGTCCCTTCCAGGAGTGGGGGTGGATTTTTTCCAGCTCGTTTCTGAAGCCATGTAGGAAATGCTTTGGTGACATAACCAAGTCCCTCAGCATCACGGACAGCTCTCGGTGCCACCCGTACATTCAGCCATTAGCTTCAGGGAAAGGCTTCAGGAAACCCTGGTTCTTGGAGCAGTTGACATTTAAAAGAAGGTAAATTTCATGTGAGCGAGATCATGGTAAGACAGATATGAGTTCACCTTTTCTAGCTGCAAGGTGGGCAGTGCCCTGGTGCGCCTGGGCTGTCCCAGTGGCTGGCGTTGAGTCCATGTGGCTGCGTAGCACAGCCCTGTGCCCCGGCCACCGTGACCACAACCTGCCCATAACTGAGCAGGGTGCTAAAAAGCTTTAAAACCTACAAATGCCACTTGAACCATTTTATCTTCTGTTTTCAGCAGCTCTTTGGAGATGAGACACTGCTCGTCTAATGTGAATTGTCTACATGTGGTGTCTGATGTTACTTTGTGTCATCTCTTTTCTGTGGGGTGCAGCATTGGATGTTAATGCTTGGGAGCAGGACAGGCATCCCTGCAGGTCTTCCCTGTGTCCTCCCCCAGTGTTTCACCTTCTTGGTATCAAGGTGTGTTTGCCTCTTGCCTGTCTCTGGGTAACTAAACCCACTGCTGTGCTTTGTGGATCTAGGACCAAGCCTAACTTTGCTCAGCACTGGGACAAAGCAGGCAAGGCTTCCTACCAGACTTCCCTCTAGCACAGTTGAGAATTTGTCTCAAGGGATATAACTTTAACAAAGGGACAGCAGTGTCCTTGCAGTTGCAGGAAAAGCCCTCAACGATTTGGAAACCTCACCCTTTTCCCATTGTCCTGCAGTATTCCCAGAGGGACACAGTGCTTGCAGGCCTTCAAGCAATGTGGTTGCACAAGCTGGTTTTAAAAGAAACCAGCTGCTGTTTCACATCTGGTTTAGCTTTTTGACAGCTTTCTCTAGCATTTGTGTGCAATTAGCACTGCTTTTCTGTCAAGTGGAGCCCATCCTTTAATAGCTGGCTGTGGGCAGTAGTTGCAGAGCTTGTAGTGATTGTATTGAGAAGGGCTGTTTCTCTTTGCTGACTGTGTTGCTTGTTGAATTTATTGTCTCTCTGCTACTTGAAAAAGAAAACAAAATAATTTTTTTGGGCCTGAATCCAGCCCCAGAGCAGGGGGTGGCTTAATCAAACACTCAAGTGCTTTTACCAACTCCAGTTGTTTTATTTCTATGTTTAAAATCAAACACTCTTCTAAGTATCTCACTTTTCTTATTCCAAAGTTTGTGTTTAATGACTCTACCCACACACAGAATTTGCCATTGCTCCAAGAGTCAGCACTGATAGAAATGCTGTAACATGCGGAGATGCTCTGAGACCCTTGGAGGAGCATGGGAGAGGCGAGATCTTCCATTGACTCTGAATGCCCTGGCTTTGTGGAGGAGGGGGATGAAATTCAGCAGTTTCAGTAACCTCACCTCCCCACCCTCCTTTGGCCTGAACTGTCTCTTACTAAGTATTAGTCTACTGATCTTAACATTTCCAAGACACTAAAGGAACTCAAATTTTGCTAGGTTACCAAAAAACTGGAGTGGGGGTATGTTGGGGGAGAAGAATTCCCCTGCTTCCCTCTCCAAAACAGCCTCTATCCTGCAGATAATGGCACTCAGCTGGGATACCACAAACCAGGGCAGGGCTCTGAAATCTATTCTGGGCTGGGACTCTCTGGTTTTGGCTGAAATTGAAACCTAAGCCTGACAAAAGATTTAAAGATATTTTTTCCTTTTTAAAATATTTGGAGCAGTGTTTTCTGCCCAACCCCACAGGGAATAAATGTTTTCCTGTGTAGTCCTTGCCCAGCTCTGATCTGACATATTTCCAAAGAGACTCAGGATCCTTATCACTTTATGAAAAATGAGATTTACATTCCTGTATCACACAGGCACTTTGAAAAATATTATCCCTCCAGAGAAATGGCTCATACATTTTAATGCCATTATTAGAAATTGAATTGACAACACTTATCCTCAGTGGAAATTGCTCTGCAGCTCGGGGGGAAAATGTACAGGGCACTGTTGGAGCCTTCGGACAGCTCTTGTCATCTTGAGATGTGTGTGCTTCTGGTGCAGTGTGTCTGCTGAATGAGAAGAGCAAAGTTTGATATACACCAGAGAAAGGAGAAAGAAAAAGTCCATAGGCCAACAGCATGGGCTGAGACAGCAGTGGGGCTTAAAGCATCCCAAAGAGCTTCTGGGCTGAAAGGGAGAGAAAAGTGGTGGGAAAACATGGAATGCTCTGGCTTGTGTGTCCCAGGATGTTGTGGAGATGTTGCACACGGGTTCTTTATTTGCTGTTTTAGTAAGTGTAGAGAAAGTGAACTGAATGAATGCTGGCTTAAACTGGCATGTGAGTGAAGTGCTGCTGAGGTGCTCATGCTGGTGAAAGATGCCCTTTGGAGGAGAAGCAGCAAGGAACTGCAACAAGAAAACCCACTCAAAAGAGGTTGCTTTTAGAATAAAATCTTTTTAATGGTAAATAAGCTTGCAAGAACTGGCTGATCTCTGTTCCTCTCAGAGGGTGTGGCCTTTGAGGAGCACTTCACATAGGGCTGCAGGACATCAAGGCTCTGGAGCTTCTGAGCTGGGAGCTCTTGCTCCTGAGAGTGGAGGGAGGAAGAGGGAGACAACTGGCAAAATATTCGATGTGGTTCCAAAGAAACACTTCTGAATCCGAAGGCACTCCAAGGTGAAGAGTTTCTACTTCTCTTGCACTTGTTGGTGCAATGTGGCCCAGCCTTCATGGTGAGTGTTGGGGTGCAAGGAAGTTGATCTCTTCCATTTTTAAACTGCACTTATCTGAAGCTGGAAGTTAAATCAAACCTTCCTAAAGCAGAGGTTTGTGAAAATAACTCTTGTGACTAATCCAACCCCTTAGGCCTCATTGGAGGAGACTTTGCAGCTTTGTTTTTCCTTGTAAAGGATGTTCAGCATATGTCCTGACAATTAGTCAGAGTGCCCAAAAATACCCGTCAGCCCTGCAAGCTGATCCCCTTCAGCTCTTGGAGCTGAGACTGACACAGGGTTGTGCACTGTGGGGCTTTGGGAAAGGTTATTTTTAAAATGGCCACATAACAAGGGTGATTTGGTCCTTTCAGCCACCAGCTCTGGCTAACAACTGAGGGTGCAGACAGCCAAATGTCAGTCTTGCTCAAGGCGACTGTCCTGCCCAGGGTATTGGGCTGCTTCTCCTGCTAAAACCATGCGCCAGGGCTGGCTCTGTCAGCTCTAAATCAGTGCTGAGGGCATGGCCGTGTGGCCTGTGCCAAGTTCGGGCAGTGCTTTGATGGTGTACTGGATGCCAGGGAGTCTTCCCAACTGGCATGCCAATGCTTGGAAGGGCACGTCCTCATCAAAGAGGTGGCCTGTCTTCACCCTTTGCCAGGCAGCCCTTTCCTGAGGGCTTTTGCTTTGCCCTTCTCTGACCACCTGAGCTGAAGTTTTCTATCCTCAGCGTCTCTCACATGCTGAATTTCTGGACAATGTTTTGCCAGAAACACAGTCCATCCACAAACAGCCATTTCTTCTCCTCCCCTGGAAATCAAGATCTCTAAGGGGAAACACCAATGCTCCTTGGTGCCACAGAGCACTGCTGGTGTGGGGATTTGGCTTGCCCACTGTCCTGTGTGGGCAGAGGACGGAAGTCTGCAGAACCATCTGCCCAGCAGCTTCCCAGGAACATGGTATTTTGCTAGAAAACATCACATGGAAAGCATTCCCAGCCGTTGGAGGAAGAGCTTGGGCAGAGCCTGCAGCACCCACCTTGTTGGTCTTCCTTGCTGCTGTTGAATGAACACAGGAGGGTGTCAGGGGATGCTGGAGAGCGTATGTGTTGTAGCTGATGTCTGAGTAGTTGTTAATTTCTGACTCCTAGTGGGTAGATTTCTGAGGAATGACCCAGCTTTCAAGCAGTAGAGCAAACTAGTAGCTGAACTTCCTTCCATGTGCTCCAGTGAGCTGTTTAACCTCACTGGGGCAGAGCATGGTCCAGCCAGCTGCTGTGCCCACAAGTAGGAATTGGGAGCTATTAGAAGTGCAGAGAGCCTGATGGACACTGTGAAATATTATTTCAGTGATGGCTCACTCACTGCTTGGTGAAGCCCTGACATGAGCATTTATTGCGTGGGTATGGCAGGATTATATTGCTGTGCCTGTTCCTCACTCCTCATCTGTGCTGGGAAAGACTGCCGCTCTGCCTGGCTGGATCACTGTGGTATTTATTTGACAGAGACTTGAGTTACTTTTCTCAGCTCTGAAGCCAGGGCTAAGCCATGAGGAGAAAGCTGTGACTAGCAAATATTTGCCTCATGTCTGGCTCCACTGGTCATTCCTCCTGCACAAGTGCAACTAAACTTGAACAAAGAAAGATCTAAAGTTGGCCAAGATGTCCCTAAAGAGCTCCACTGTCCCAAGTGTGAAGCTTTGGGGTAATAAACTGGGGACTAACTGAGTTGTGTGCAGCTGGTTGGCCCCATGGCTCCTCCCGAGACCACATTACCCGGTGAGAGGCACCACAGCACTGCTAAGTGGATCCGTGCATTACCCACTTATAGGGCTGCTGGGGAGGAAGAGGTAGATGCAGAAATTGAAGATTTTTAGCCCAGTTATGGGCTTGGTACTCTAATGAGGTATCTGAGTCAGACCAGTCTTGGCAGTACATGTGGATCTTTCTCCCAAGAGGAGCAGAGGAAGTCTTTGTCTCCCCTTAGGGTTGTCTGATGTTTATAGGTATGTTCAGACCTGTGGTTTTCATGAAGGGAGCTGTGGGCAGCCTGCTGAGCCTCCCAGTCCACTGCCTGCACATTCACAGCAGAAGGACATGGGAGACAGAGGTGGGAAGAGAAACACAGCTCATGTTTAAGCAAGTGCATTTAAAGACTAAGACATTTGTCTTTGCAAGAGATTTTTTAAAACTCTTCAGTCTTTTGGGGCTGTCCCTTTTTGAGCTTGCATTGCAGGTCTAACTAACTGCTGGGACTGCAGCAGGCACTCAACATCCTTGCTGCTGGGAGGTAGTCTTGGCATCTTATCTGTAATGCATAAACAAGAAGGAGGGATAGGAGGAAATGGGTTTTCTTGTGAAGTTGATTCAAAGCCAGCTCTGCCTAGCACCTGCTGCAGCCTCTCCTCTCCCCTGTCCTCTCTGGAGCCTGGGGCTGCTGCCATGGGGCTGTTTGTTGCCTGCATCCCACGACAGCACCATAGCCAGGACAGGGAACAGGACATGAACAAAGCTTTGGGACTACAAAGCAGCTCCTGATTTATGTGTGGGCACTCCCCTCAGGCCTCAGTGTCATTTGGCTCTCAGCAGCAGCGAGAGGTCTGCCATGTCAGCAACAGGTGATGGGAAGAAGTGCCAGTAGGGAGCGTGTGTGGAGGGGAGCCACAGAGCAGATGGCAACAGGGAAATAAATTTGGAGCTGCCATGGGAATAGTCCTGGAAACAGTCCAGCCTGTGGATGGAGGCAAATGGGGAAAAACTTGGTTTATATCTCTTCCTGGTTTTGCTTTTTTTCAGGTGCCTTTATTTCCAGCTCTGTTATCTCTTGAACATTCATTCCTGTCTATTACTACAGCCTATCCCTTTTTTTTTCTCTTCTTATCCTGCCTTCTTTGCTGCCTTTTGTTTCTACTCACACTGTATCTGAGCTCCTGAAGGTTGCCCACCCTGCATCTGCTTCCATATAAATCTATTCCCAGTTCCTCTACCCCTCCACAGCTGATTCAAAAGCTTCCCTTGGCACTGAAAGGCTCAGCACACCACTGACCCGGCTGAGAGCTGGAGTTCAGCATGGAGGAATCGTGCCTTTGCCACGTCTTGCCACTTTCCTTCTATACTGTCCCCTCTGAGCTGGTTCCCTGAGAACACCAGGGGGTCCCCTGGTGCCTGGTGTGTTCATTCCCCTGTCACTGCAGTGATGTTCTTGCTGGTTTTGCTCTGGATGTGGGTACATCCTGGCTGTCTCTGCCTTGTGTTCCTGTGAGTGCCTGTGGGATGCCTCAGGGGTGCAGAGGCACATCCTTGTATGCAGAGCTTGATTTGAGACTTCTGGAGCATTTTTGGGATACTTCAAAGAGAAGCTGTCCAGTTTTGAAAGGACTTAGGTGGAAAATCCCCATTCTGGTTCAGCTGTGATCATGTCATGCAGGGTCTCTGGCTGGGGCGACTAGGGGCCATCACCCCTACCAGTCCTCTCCAGATGATCTGCAAACACTATGCAGTGCCTTCTGCCAGTGCTGGGAGCAGGAAGCATGTTGGATACTGAGTGCTTGGAGAGCTGCATGAGCCCCCAGTGTCAGACCTGTCCAGCATTTCTGTGGCATTGGGAATGGCTGCCTCTTACATCTCTCTGATGGATCTGCCACAACTGAAAAGAGCTTTTCCTTCAAGAGAGCTGTATCTCTGTCCTCTCTCCTCTCAAACCCAACTCTTCTACTGGCTGTCTTCCTGCAAACTTTGTCTTTATATTAAAACAAACAAAGAAACATTTTTAAAAAATTGTTTTGTTTCTGCCTAGGAAGAGCCAAGGAAGTTTGTAACTGAGATCTGCTGGGCAGGAGTGCTCTGCTGTGGGAGGACACACGTATGCAACCGGAGACATTTAAAATAAAATAATAAAAAAAAAATTATCTGCCTTCAGGACTGGAAGGGTAGGGAGAAGTGTGGGACTCTCATTTTATGGGGAGCCTGGTGAATGGCAGTGTGCTCTTCTGTGCAGGTGCCCTGTGCATTGCCAACAGCATGTATGGAAGCAGGAGGCACAGCATTACTTTAAGAGGTGCACAGGTGCTCTGCTGCTGGTGTTTACTGCTGCTTTCTTTGATGAGGGTGACTAATAGTTCATCAATGCCTGGGTTAGAACAGCTCTCTTTAGGAGTTTCAGCCTGTTGAGTGACAGCAGGATGTGTGAGCAAGCTGAGAGACCCAGACCTTTTCTGGCAGGATTCTTAGGGCAAGAAAATACTCTGGAAATCACAACGTGAATCATTTGTTTATCCGAGTGGATGACACTATGCCCCAGCCATGCTGCTCTGCAGTCGGACCCGTTGGGTGGGATCAGTGTGTCCAGGGCAGCTCCCTGAAAAACCTACAGGACAGGTTTAATGTTAAAAATATGACATCCCAAGCCTGCTATGCCCTGCTGTGCACTCACTGGTATATTTGTAGCACTCTCCCCTCTGGGGCCTGTGTGTGGGTGCCTGGTGCACAGATAAGGGCTCAGGCAGGGCTGGCACAGCTCCATTCTGGGGCACCCTCTCTTTCCTGGAGGCATCTGCTCCCTGACACGTTTCACAGGTCATTGATGTCCCTCCTTGGCACTTGTGCTACACCTGCACCACTGCTGTGTTTAATCACCCAGGCTTGTGTGGATGAAGAGAGGCTTGGGAAGCAAATGGGAACTGGCCAAAGTCATCTGGCTAAAACCAGGTGAGAAACCAAGAGCAACAGTAAGGTTGTTCCCCAGCCCATTTCTACTGCTGGATCAGGAGGCCACAAATTCCAAAAAATGGCCTTTTTTATTAAAGTCGTCTCTGGGGGATCAGCAGGGGCTTTGCAGAGTGAGCTGTGCCAGGGAGCTCCATAGGCATCCGCAGGTCTGGGTCTTCCTCCTGTCTCTTGGCCAAGCTTTTTCCCTCTCTCCTCCAGCCCGAGCCTGTTGTGGTGCTGTGAACACACAAGTGTTTGTGCACATGAAATGTTGTGACGTCCAAGTGTCCATCCCTGCTCTCCACACCCCTCTGCAGCTGCCAAACCACTGCTGATTGCAGCCATCTCCGGTCGGGTCGTGGCAGCCACCAGCACTGTGCAGAAACTCCGCTCAGGATGGGAGCAAAGGCTTCTAATGGAAATACCAGGGCATTCTGGGGAAGTAGGAAATGACTGCCAGGTGGGAGGATGCCAGAGCTTTGTGTAGGGAGCTAGAAAGGAATGAAAATGGTTAATGGTGCAAACTCCATGTGCATTGCCAAAAATGAACTCATGTCTGTAAATATTACACTGCACACAGCAAGATTAGCACAGGAAAATACCAGTTGTTAGGGTTCCTTTTGCCATCTGAATTATGCAAACAATTTGCTGGAGTTTATAGATGAGCTGGGGCAGAATAACATTGGGTTTTTCCTTGCCAAAGTGTTTCAGTGCATTAGTATTTTAGCACGTTTCCCAGCCTCAATCTGCTACACCAGTGAATCCATGCTGTGCTCTTTTGGAATGGTGTGCTGTCAAGAGTGGCCTTTTCCAGGCCATATTGGAAGCTTGGAGATGTTGGGATGCTGGTGAGATGCTGAACTTGTGCATGTGCTGCCTGGGGAGCTAAGATGGGTGTGAAGGCTCAGGGGCTGACCAATCTCTCCAAGTGCTGAGGCTGGAGACTGCATGTGTGTGTGGCTGAGGAGCTCTTGGGACCTCTGCAAGCAGGAAGCAGAGATGTTCCTGGCTGTGGCAGGGTTGCTCTTCAGAGGCCAGACACCACCACGATGGGCTCCCTCAAAGGAATGATAAACATTGGCTCTTTCCAGTGGCTGTCAGGGAGGTTCAGTGACTTTCCCACGGCTGTGCAGTGCGTCAGTGGGGAGGCAGGATTAGCAGCTGGGCGTCCCTGGCCCCTGGCCCTGAGCGTCACCGGCAGCAGTTGCATAACCCAGAGTGAGTACGGGGCTGCAGAGCTGCTGCAGCCTGGGGTCCCCACAGGAGTGAACCTTAAGCCAGACCTGCCTCCCTCCTGCTGTGACTTAGGTGGAAACAGGTTGGCTGGAGCCATGGAGCTGGGATCTTCCTGAGAGCTTTGTGGACACCTGAGTAAAGAGGAGAGAGGCATGAGCCAGTGCCCTCTAAGGCCGTACCAGGTGCTAGAGAAGCCCCATATCATGACACCCATCTTTCTAAGTGCTGCTCTTCAGGGACTTGCCCCCTTTGAACAGTTAATGCTGTGAGCTTCCTTAGGGAAAGGACCAGAAATGGCAGTTTTACTGGCAGTGAAACTTCAGCATGACCTCCATGTTGAGAGCAAATCCAACCCACCCATGAACGTATGTGCTGGTACTTCTGTGGGCCGTCAGCTGAGTTCTCAGGGGTACAGCCACATGCTTTCTGGACCCTACAACCAGAAGACAACCCCTTGCTGTCTTCTGGGACTGCAGCTCCTCCGGCACCCACAGGGCTGTGACCCACCTCTTCCCTTCAGCCATGACAGAGCAGCATTAATGTTGGGTCTGTAATTTAGCTCAGGACTGTTACGAGACACAATCTCACTCTAAAGCCAAGGTCAAATAGTACCAGCATGGGGTCAAGTTCATGAGTTCATTCTGCCTTTGGGACTAATTTGGGTGCTGAGTAGCTGGGCAGGTATTTGACTGTTGCCTGCAGAGACCTAGAGGTCTCAGGATCCTATTCTTCTCCCTCAGATCACCTAAAATGGTAAGAATTTCCAAGGAGGATTAAGGTTGTGATCTCTGGGGAGGGGAGTGGATATCTGGTAGGAGTCCTGTCCATATTAATAGCCTCCGTTTAAATGTATGTTATCAAATGGGGCAGCTCCTTATCAGCCTAGAGACTGTGAACTCCATTACCTGAGGGGCAGCTGGTGACTTTGGGCTGCTGACCATGGCTTTCCACAGGCACACAGGTAAAGTGGGTGTGCTGCCAGATGTTGTGGGAGTATGCCTGGTAAATGGGGAGGCAAGTTTTGCTAACAGGCTCCTGTGCCAGAGAAATAACTTAATGCAGTCATAAACCTCAGCAATCTGCAGCTGTAACTCCTGATGGCAAATGGGCTGATAACCAGTGTGGGAGACTGGTGCTGGAGCAGAGTGGTGGTGGTGGCCTCGTTTATTTTGTAAAATGCATTGGATGGTAAATGTTTTTTTATCTGCTGCTGTGGGAAGGCTGGGGCTTAGCTGTTATTTGAGGAAGAATTGGTGAAAATGGGGAACAATGCTCCTCCTTGCTGCAAGTTTATTGCTGTGAGCAGAGAAACCCAGAGCAGAGGGGAGACCAGTGTGTAAAACCCAGATGGTTTGCTCTGCTCTGGTGGGAAGTTTGTGGTTACTCCCTCTTCTCTGTTTGTGTTTTAGTTCAGATGGGCTGACCCTCACCAGTGATAGGAAAATGTTAATTTTTCCATTAACACTGACAGGAATCTTGAGATCGTATTTTACATGTCTCCATGGCATGCAGCTCTCTAGTGTCTTCCCATCCTGCCTAATTCCTCTAGCCCTGCAGCTGAAGAAAATCAGAAGCTCCTCAGGATTTTTGAAAGCCTATCTGACTCTTAGAAGCTGTTTTTGCGCATGTCCAGGGCGTATTCACAGCCCTATGCCACAGTACAGTGACAGTGCCATTGCATCTCTTGATGAGACAGTCCTGAGGGTGGATACGCCTGAGGAGAGGGTGTCAGTTTGGGGCACAGCTCCTGTGGGCATCAAACGGAGCTGCTGCACACCAGGAGCCAGGGGTGCTCGTGAGACTCGGGAACATAGAGCCTCATCAAAACTGGGGAGAAAAGGCACAGTTTGCTGCTCAGCTTCCTGCTCAGCTCCCTGGGATAAGGCTCAGGATTTGCTTGTGGGATGCACATACATGTTATGCAGGGCATCATTGTGAGTAAAATCTGCCTTCTGTGGTATCATTTGATGTAAGAAGACGTTTTACTTCAGCCTACAAGACTGACTGATACTGTAGCATACTTCCATTATACTCCCAGCTATATCTTTTTTTTCTTTCTCATCTTCTTCAGGGGATGTTCCCTGGGGCAAGAACTCACAGACTTGATGCTATGCTGTAATATAACACAGCATAAAACGTTGCAGGGTGTTCTGAGCAGATGCTGTTGGAGTGCTGCTGCCAAAAAGTCCCAGCACGATGTCCAGTCCTGCAGACCACTGGGAACCCTAGGGCAGCTGCGGGGATAGCACAGTGCCTGCTCAGGGTGGGGCTGAATCCTCCAGAGAAGGAGGAAATCTCGTTTTGGCACCTGGGAGGACCTGGGTGTGATGAAGGGCATCCAGCTGCTGAGGTAGGGCAGACCAGGGCATAGCTGGGAACATAATAGGGGAGTCTCAAAAGACAAAACTTAATGCAGCCACAGAGTTAGTTACTGAACAGAATTTGTTTAGTTTTGAAAGGTTTGGACTTTGTTGCTTAAACTCTGCCTGAAGTGCTCAGCCTTACTCGAGGCAGTGGTGCCCTGTTAGCCTTTGATGAGCTCTGCACTGAGTGCCAAAGCAATCCCTGGGGGAAGCGTTTGCAGGGCTGAGCCAGTGTTTTTTAATAAATAGCATGCCCCTACTTCCCTGGGGAGCTGTGAAGATTTAGTAATGACTGGGATGTGCTCAGACATAGTGGCAGTAGGACCGTAGGGGATGTTTTTGGCAACTGCCTGAGGAACTCGGAGCTGTTCTTGCTATAAATAAAGAAACTTCCATTTTATCAACAGACTAATTTTTGAATTATAGAGTACAAGACTCGCACGTGCCCCAGCCTGGCAATGGAAGAGCACAGCTCTGGTATTTTCAGCCCTTCCAGCAGAAACGACCTAGAAGAGATTTCTTTTCTTTCTTTCTTTCCTTGGGCTTTGCAAATGTTTGTTGCCCAGGGCATTGTGCCAGTGCAGTCCTGAGTGTCACTTTGCATTTGGGATTAACAGGACCCTTCTTTTAAGGGTTTCCCTGTATTTATAGCAAACCATGCGACATTACATAGAGGAATGCTGAGAATAGTAACTCAGGTGGACAGACCAGGGCTGCCAGGACTGAGCTGAAACAGGCAGGTGTAGCCAGTGCCTGGCAGTGTGAAGCTGTGTGCTCAGTCTGCCGAGAAAAATGAAAGTAATGGAAAGTCAAAAAACAATTGCTCTTTTTCTTCCATATGCAACTGTGTGTAGGGCAGAGGGTTAACTTCAACCTCATCTTGTTTCTTAAGTGGCAGAATAATACGGTTTCTCTGATTGTGTTTAGAGACCACACTTCAAGTTCTTCCTTGGTGGTTTATCACATTTAAACATATTCCCCAGAGACATTAACACATATCCTGTGCTAAGTGCTTTGCTTATCAGCTGTGCTTCAGCTCCCTTTGCTGAATGCTTTGGTTCCCTTTGTTGTGCAAACCACTGTGATGCTACTTTGGATGTATGGCTGAACTGGGATAAACCAACCCGGGTTGATGGCAGGAACCCAGGGGAAGGCAGCGGTTGTGTGGATGCAGTAGCTTTTGTGAGGTGCACTTCTTAGGTCTGTACCCTTTCCATCCCAAAGCTGGCCATGCTGCAGGGTGCAGATGTGGCCCTGACCCTCAGTCAGCTCTGTGATTGCTTGGTATTGGTACCGCTTGAGGTGCGTGGAGGCTGCTGGGGCCCAAGTGTTTGAGATCTCTGAAGGATGGAAAGTATGGTTGTCCAAGGGCTGAAGTGCTGTTTCTGAAAATTAGAAGATGCTTTCAGGGGAGAAGTGGCGAACTGGCACCTCTGTGGTCAGGTAAATGTTAGTGTTGTATTCCAGTGGGTCTTTGTGCCAAATACCCTGATACCCGAGAAGGCCACTGGCCTGGCCTTGCACTCTCCAGCTGTAGTCAAATCCATCAGGGAGCTACATTTAGAGAACACCCTGCCAGGGCTGGTGGGACAGGGATACCTTGCTTAGAGGGGGATTAGTTTCTGGATATATAGCTGTATTTTTCTTCATCTCTTATTGAGGGTTCTCTAGGCTATTTAAGGATGCGCACATTCTGCATTTACCCCTCTCCCCAGCTGCCTGTGCTCTCTGTTTTCACCTGCTTTTCTCCAGCAGAACAATCCTCTCTGCACATGCCTGGGCAGGAGAATAGTTCCAGCCTGTCCATACTTTTTCTCTGCTTTCTAAATCCCATTCTGTGGCCTCAGTGTCAGGCTGACATGGGGTTTGGATCAGTGCATATCCTCAGGGTACGTGATTCTCCTGGGGCTAAACAGGAGACACTTGACCAGGCTGTCACCTCCGAGATGCCACAGTCTGGTGTAAAGGTACAGCCATAGAAACTTGTGTTCAAGTAACTTCCAAGCTAGAACATCTGCATGTACCACTCTCATTTTAAGCACAGCACTGTGAAAAGAAGCACAGAGGTTCAGTGCTCTGGGTTTTAGTGGTAGTGGAGGGCTTACCCTGGTTTGGGGTTGCTGTAGCACTTCTGTACCTCTGGTGTGAATCCCTACCCCGTGCTCAGCAGCTGGTGCACCACTCATATGGGAAGTGATGCAGAGGGCAGTAAATAAAGACCCTGAGGAAGTAATGATTTTTCCATATACCCAGTGTGCCCTTAGTTTTGTAACTTGCCTATTTTTCAGAGAGTAAAGACAGGCCAGGGTTAATATACCTGGAAGCTCTGGAAAGTTAAGCTGTGGGGACCTGGTGCAGCTGGAGGGTGAACGGGAGATACACAACTCCAAACCCACAACCTGCTGCCAAGCAGGTTTTAGAAATGCGTTTATTTTTATACAGAACACAAGAAATATCTGCTCTGTTTACCTTCCATGAGAGGGAACAGGACTGCTGAGGGGAGCAGCTGTAGGACACTAAATTAAGCTGAGCTCTCAAGTGCCCACAGATGTTTTGCTCCATTTGGTGAAAATAATCTGGTGGTCCCAGCACAGCTGCTACTGGCCTGGGGCTCCACTCTGCCACACACTGGTGGCTTTCACCATACCCTGTGGGTGGGCTGCTTTTGTGGGAGGGTCAGGGGAGATGGTCTGGCTGACGTGGGCTCTTGACATGGCACAGGTGAGCAGAGCCCACGAGCAGCCAGCACATTTGTGGGGGCAATGGGACCACTGCACCTTCACCGCAGGCAAGGGGACAGAGGTGCCTTTCCTGGGTCTAGGTGAAGAATTCAGGAATGATAGTACTGAGGGAAGAAAGCTTCTGGAAAAGCTGGAAGCAAATTCATGCCCTTGCTTGTGTGTGAGAGTGGCTTTCTGGTGTGTGAGATGGCACGAGGCAGGCAGAAACTGCATGCACAGCCTGGTCTGGGGGCTGCCAGGGCCAGTGTTAATTTGCCTGTGGAGCTCCAGAGCTGCTGTGATAAATGTGTCTCACATTAGCACGTGATGTGTTACATGGGAACAGAGGATTATGTTGCTCCCTGAGCCATACTTTCAAGATTACGTGTTCAGCTTGAAAGCAACGATAAACCTGAGATCAGGAATGTTTCAATACCATTTGCCCTGGACTCTGCAATTGCATTTCTTCCAAATAAAACCCACCTGCTTGCTAGAGGTCTGCAGAGCTGGCAGTGGCTCGCATAGTTTCCATGTTTCCCAGCTGTTTATCTGTTTAATTTGCTTGAACAGGTACCTCATAGCCCTTGGTGTAGCTGTCAGCAGGACATGACCTCTCCTGGTCTTGCCAAGGGAGCATTTTCAGACCTTGGTCCCCCCATAGAGTACAATTCCTACCAGCTCAGCCTCCAGCCTACCTCTGTCAGTTTTAGGGTAAGGAATAGGGTGTGAACACAGCCGCCACCTCTACTGCAGCCTCCCCATGTGATACTTTTCTTTAGGACTCTCTCTCCTGCTTTCTGAAATATAAATCCTTCAACTTGTTCAGGCCATATATTACTGAGAGGGTGACAAAGATGACAGTGTGATGACTCTTGGATTTTAAAACCTGCAAGGTAACAGTGTGAGTCCCACTCTTCCTGGGCCCAGATGAGGCAGATGCTCTGCTATGATGGCAAAATGTTCACGTACAGGCTCCTCTGGCTTTGTACCCAGCTGTGTTGGGCTGTTCCTGGTGTGCTGCAGTGGTCTGGTGAGGTTGGGCCCTGTAGCTGATGGTAAATCTGGAATCACTGGGATGGGCAAGTGTCCATAAAAATCTGTGTGAACAGGCCATAACAACAGGGCAGACCAAGAATATCCTGCAGCCAAGGGTGAGCCCAGCACCACCAGTCCCACTGACCCGCCTTTGTTGTGAGGGCACAGGAGTGACACACCGTCTCTGCACCCCAAAACCCCTACTGGTTTGGTTTATAAAGACACATTGTGCTGGACATGGAGCAGCATGGCTGGAATAAGCACTGTTGTACACTGAGCTCTGTGAGGAACAGGCCCCAAGGTAGCCCCCAGGGCTGGGTGGAGTGATCCATGGTGAGGCCATGCGATGGAGGCAGCAGCAATTTGTATGGCCTGACGATTTCTTCTCCCTTCCTTGCTCTGTGCCGATGCTGCTGCTCTATCAGGAAGAGAGGACGTTTCCTCTTGGCAGTCCCTGTTGCCAGACCACAGCCACATCTCCCATCCGGTTGGTGATGATGCAGAAAGTTCAAGGCTGTGTCCTGGGGTGTTGGCTGTGCAGGGAAACAGAGCTGCAAAGCAGCAGGGGCAGGGATGGAGCTGCCTCTGTGGGGCTCCACAGGCTTCTGTAACTCTTATGCCCCCTCCCCGGAATTGTTCCGGGCCAAGTTGGATGGGACTTTGAGCAACCTGATCTAGTGGCTGGCAGCCCTGTCCATAGCAGGGGGGTTGGAACAAGATGATCTTTAAGGTTGCTTCAAACCCAAACCATTCCAGGAATCTCTGAATCCCAACGGAGCCCTTGCAGACCCCTCGCAGGAGTGTTGGTGGCTTCTGCTGAGGAAGGGTGCATGGAATGAAGGGAGCCCGTAGCAGGAGACTGGGAGTGCAGGAAGGGATGGGTGTTTAGGGAGAAAGTGTGAGCCAAAGTAGAAAATCCTCCAAGTCAAGATCCCCCACACGCACTGACAGCTCCCTAGCCATGGTGGAACATCAGACCTTGTCAGAGCCTTGCTGGTGTGAACTGAAGAAGTATCTCTCCATGGAGGCTAATTTTTTCTTGTTTTTGTTTTTGTTGGGGTCCCCCCCCCTTCATGATTTTATATGTGAAAGCCCGGTGAAAAGAGGCAGCTGAAAGCTGCACAACTATCCAGCACAAAAGGCCTTGGAGGGCTGCAGCTGGCTGCAGGTTCAGACTGGAAACATGGAAACAATTCCACTCTGCTCATGTTTGTTAATTTCTGCACAAAGGACCTCACTGAGGCCTGCAGTAATGAACTAAGGGACTCTCAGGGAGTGATTAGGTGTCACTACCCTTGCTTGATTTGCAGGATGTAAATAAAGCAATCTAATAACCTTCCTCTTAACAAGTGGATGGGGAAACGCTGGTTTGGGACTCTGCTCTTGATTGGAGCTGCTTTCTCTACCAAGGAGCCCTCGAGGAGTGTGATAACACCACCACATGCTCATTCCTGAGCCATCTTCCTCCTACTGATCTGCACAGCCTGAAGAAGCTGGAGCAGTTTTCAGGGCCTCAGTGCTGTGCTCTCACCCACTGTGCTTTTGCAGGAGGGCCTGGCAGCTACACCGTGGGCACGATGTCAGAGCGCTTCGACTGCCACTACTGCCGCGACCCCCTGCAGGGCAAGAAGTATGTGCAGAAGGAGGGGCGGCACTGCTGCGTCAAGTGCTTCGAGAAGTTCTGCGCCAACACCTGCATGGAGTGCAAGAAACCCATCGGAGCCGACTCCAAGGTCAGTGCTGAGCACCTCAGCGGGTGATGAGAGGCAGATGCTGATTGCCCTGCTCTGGTCTGGCGCCAAGCTACTGTGAAAGAACAAGTTCTTTGGGAGTTCTCAGGCTGCCAGCAGTGTGCTCCTTGGGCAAAGAGCAGCACTGGGGTGTGCACAGAGTGCTCATGGTAGGCTGCTTTGGCAGAGGGCCTCATTTCAGGGTCTAGATTCAGCCACATGAACTGCTTCAAATGCTGAATTGCTCGGGAGAGAGAACCGCAGGGAGCCAGCCTGCACAGGGCCTGCAAAACTCACCTTCTGGGCATATCACTGAGGTCTGATTTTTGTCAGTTTGTCAGATGCTTATTGCTTCATTGTGGAAACCAAGAGTTCTTTCAATATATGTATCTATTGAGAGCAGTTGGACGGCAAGATGGTTCTGTTGGTTTATTTCCTTATGTTAATTTATAATACTGTCTCTGATGTTCAGACACCATAATACCAGGCAGGACATGAAGAAACATAAACTGCAGGACCCGGGAAGATCTGCAATCATGGTGGTTGAAACTGTGTTGATCTCCATGAAAACTGGAAATTGGTTTGTTGCTTAAGTATAGAAATATGATATTACTGAAGTCATTAGCATGTACCTTCAGGGCCAGATAAATGTTTATAGCAATAATAATGTACACCTGAACTAGAGGAAATATAAGAACCCGAGAAGCCCACACTTGCAGAACTGGAAATCTCCAAGCTGTTGGTTTGATGCATCTTCTGCCCCCCTGGAAGTCAAAAGTGAATGTGATTGTTTGAGTGAGTTTGGTTAAATGTCCTTCCCTTAACTAATTGCAGAGGAGCTGTAGCTCTACCCACTGAATCAGACATACTTAGGAACAACAAATATATCCTTTACTGCCCAGGCTGATGAGACAGGAGCTTGGCTTTAGGGCTGCTCATGGGGAGAGAAAAGCTTCTCACTCCCTCCCTCCCCTTCTGTTCATTCCAGGAGCTGCATTTCAAGAACCGCTACTGGCACGACAGCTGCTTCCGCTGCTTCAAGTGCTACACGTCCCTGGTCAACGAGCCCTTCATGCTGCGGGAGAACAACAAGGTTTGGTGCAGCAATTGCACTGCTGCTGCAGATGCACCCAGGTGTAAGGGCTGCTTCAAGCCCATTATTGCAGGTACTGTGCCAGTGACAGGGGTCCCAGGGCCACATTCTGCTCTAGGGCATAACCAGGGTGGGTTTATCAGGCTGTGGAGGCTGCAGTTTGGGGTTTGGGCATCACAGTGGAAGGCTGGAGCACCTCAGAATAGTGAATTTTGACTGTTGCTGTCACCTGTCCATTTTATTCAAGTGCTGAAAGGCTGCTTTGCAGTTAACCCTCATGTGGATAATTAACCCTAATGTCAGTTTTAAGCCATTTCTACCAAAAGCTTTGCTCTGTAAATCAAGGTCCTCAAAGGTTCAGGCAGCTGGTCTGATAACTATTTTAAGAAGATCTAGCAGGCCCTGGCTAAAACCAGATACAGAAATTACCTGCTTATCCCTTGTCTGCATTCCAGTGGAATCTTGGACAGGTCTTGCCCATAGATGTTGCACTGCACAGGGTGAGGGGTTTGCCACAGGCCTGAAATCCCACATGACAAGTTCTTTTTGTCTGTTGTAGGAGACCAAAACGTTGAGTACAAGAAGATGGTCTGGCACAAGGACTGCTTCACCTGCAGCCAGTGCAAGCAAGTGATTGGATCTGGGAGCTTCTTCCCGAAGGGTGATGAATTCTACTGTGTCTCCTGCCATGAGCACAAGTTTGCCAAGACCTGTGCTAAGTGCAAGAATGTAAGCCCTTCCCCTCTGCAGAGGCAGCTGCCAGAACCAGCCCTCATGTGCCTTTTGGGAGCTAGGAAAGTAAACCAGCAGGCAGACCACGCTGAAGCTGTACCAATGCTGATGTTCCTCCCTTGAGATACTGGTGCCAGCAGCTGGTGAAATGATGGGAGACCTGATGGTTCCTGTGCACTACAGGATCTGGGCAGGGGTTGTTGGGTTAGCTAATTGCAACATTGCAGGAACCAAGTGATAGCAGTCTTGCACTTGCCTTGGGGATAGTTTAAGTTCTGCCGTGGTATTGAATACTCAAGAAGTGAAACAGGAGCAGTTTTACAACTTCTGCAACTGATTAGTGTGGAATTTCAGTTACTGCAGGTAAAAGAAAGTATTATGAAAGTTCCAGGTATGTGGGATTTCAGGTTAGAGGGACTCAGGTGCACTGCACAACTGAACTGTCTTGTAAACTTTGGGAAGATCCTCTCCATGACAAAGCTTTCCTTACCCTACACCCCAAGCCTGTGTCACCTCTCTTCTCCCCTGCTGATTCTAAAGCACACCTCTGCTCTTTCTCTCCCAGCCCATCACTTCTGGAGGCCTCACTTACCAGGAACAGCCCTGGCATTCCGAGTGTTTCATTTGCTCCAACTGCAAGAAGCAACTGGGTGGGAAGCGCTTCACAGCTGTGGAGGATCAGTTTTACTGCGTTGAATGCTACAAGGAGTGTGTTGCCAAGAAGTGTGCTGGCTGCAAGAATCCTATTACAGGTATGTTGGGTTAAATGCAGCTTGAGGGCAGTGGGTGCTGAAGGTCAGGACAGTGATCCCCCAAAGACAGAGAGCCCAGGGATGGGTAACATCAGAAGCAGGTCTGGTAACCCAAGCCCAATCCCAGTATTTAACATGTGATCTGACTCTCAGCCACGTGCTTGTGCTGGATGGAGGCTGAGCTAGTAACTGAGCTCTTCAGCCTTTGCATGTCTCAGATTTACCTCCTTCAAAACTCCCCTAACCAGAACTGTTTCCACCCATATCTTCGTTTGGGACTCTTAAGTCTAAAACAAGCAGTGTTTTATTGTCCCAAAGGGACATTTGTAGCCCTTCTGATGTATTTTACACTTAAAACTCACTGGATTACAGAGCTCAG
This sequence comes from Platysteira castanea, assembly GCA_013397175.1. Classification (NCBI taxonomy): domain Eukaryota; kingdom Metazoa; phylum Chordata; class Aves; order Passeriformes; genus Platysteira; species Platysteira castanea. The sequence goes on along the minus strand of VYXC01001683.1, from coordinate 625,506 downwards.
CTCTGAAATGTGGGCACTGCCCTGCCAGTCCCATGAGGCTCACATCCTGCATGGATCTGAGCCCCCAAGTGTTTAACCCTACCTGTCCTTGCTCCACATCTCTCTTTGACTGTTTGCCTGAGAAAGGAGCCAAGGGAAAAAGCTGATTGCAGAGACAAGCCATGCAAGCCTTATGCTAAGATACTTGTTTCTCCAAGAAACATCCAAAGATGCAACAAAACCATGCCTCAGTTGCCACTTTGCTATTTCAGGCAGCCTCTGTGGCCTGCAAGAATAGGGAAGCACTGAGGCAGCAGGAACAGGCTGTGCTGTTTGGTGGGATAACCCAGCCACAGCAAAGCTACTACCGCTGTCCTATAATTGTGTTCTCTCCTAGCAGGATTTGGAAGAGGAACCAGCGTGGTTAACTATGAAGATGAATCCTGGCATGATTACTGTTTCAAATGCACAAAATGTGCCCGTGGTCTGGCCAACAAGCGCTTTGTCTGCCATAATGGAAAAATTTATTGTGCTGAGTGTCCCAAACGACTGTAATGAGCAGATGTAAGATGGATTTTAAAGCCCTGCTATCCCAAACAGTCCTGCTAAAGGAGCAGGTTTTTGCATGTTGAGAATTTTAACTTTTTCCATTTTAGTGTAAGAACTAAATTAGCCTCAATACTTTAGGGCTAATTGAGTTCGGGTTTGACTTTTGAAGCTCCTGCAGTACAGAAGCATGTAGCCTTGCAAAAATATAACCTCATTTCCAAGTAACACTCCTAGTATAAAGGCTTGAAATGCTAGATTTAGAGATCCACACACTGCATCATCTGTGTGTGGCTTAAACTAAAACAAATCTAGTTTTAAACTTATCTGGTATATGATTTAAGCTTGGCACTTAATTGAAGTGGGTTTGACAAGGCATGCACCTCAGACACAGAGATGCAAAGATTGTACCTGGGATCACAGGGATCCATTATTATGCTTTTACAAGTAGATACACAACATACATCACACCATTAATAAGTAATAAATACCTTAGCTTACTCTACCACACTACATTGCAGCACGTGTATGGAATGGCTTCATCTTACAGATAACAATGTTTTGGCAGTGATATTTAGCTTAGTTAAGTTTCCATAAACTTGTTTTAGTCTTGATTTCCGCATGGTTTGCCTGCAAGTTTTCCTCACCAGCTTTTTTTATATCATTGTTTAAACAAGGCTGGCTGTATACCATTATTAATCCATTAACAAGTAGTAAATCTTTCACCTACAACATGCACATGCATTTACAAGTGCCTTAAAAATAGCTCAGACAATGCTAGGTCTCCTATCATGTCAGTGTATGTTTAGTGACTGAATAAAAGTGAGACTAGTGCCTGCTTGGAATCAATAGTCTGGAATTTTTTTTTTTTCATTTTGCCATCTTACATGATTGACATGTCTTAGGGCTGAGCTACTGAAACCAAGTCTACTACACTGATACTGGCAAAGTAGGAGTCAGCTGTGCTGTCACTGCACCCTTAAATATCTGAGGATTAAAGCAACCATTTCCATAAACTAATTAATTTTTAAAATATATAACTGACACTGGACCATCTGCCAAAAACAGCCTGTGTGAAAAAAGCCCTTTGGAGAGCACATGTACCAGCCACTGTTCATGCACAGATCTACCAGCCTTCAGCAACCTGAATGCTGGTTTAAGGAGGTTTTTTCTCCACCATAGTGAAATACTTTATCAACTGGATCTGTTCCAGCCATCCCCTTTCAACTACTGACAAAGAATCCTTGCAAGAAAATGAAAAGGCAGCATCTTGCTGGTCACTGCTCCACTGAGGGACTCACCCTCACAACACAGAGATGCTGCTGCTGCTGAGGAAAGGTAAAGGCTGGTAGGGAAAAGCAGGTTAAAGAATTCCTCAGTTCAGAACACACCATCAGCATGGACAAATGCAGCAAGAGCTGAAGGTGCTAGTGCAAATCCCCTCCCGACCACACAGATGCAACTGCCAGAGGCTGCTAGTTTGGGAATCTGCAGCTGGAGCAGTTAGAGCAGCACCAGAGTACATCCCAAGGCAGGTCAGCATGGCAAGGAGTGGAGAGGCCTAGTAAGGTCACATTTAACATTACAGAAATAAAGCATTGTTCAACTGCAAAGTTTATTTAACAGTGCGCACCTATTTACACAGGGCTGGATCAGACCATCCAACAAATCTCAGGACAGAAAAAAATATCGGCATCTTTGTTAGAATGATTGTCTCTGCCAGAACAAAACAGCTATCATACAAAAATACAGTTTTCCTTTTACCTAAGGCACTGCTCTAAAGTCTAAAACAGTTCTACAGTATTTCTGAACAGCAAGAGGCTGAGGGCTCCTGTTGCAACTGAGGTGTCGAGGAAAGAACAGGTGTAGTTCCAACAAACCCACTGCAAACACAGCTGCTGCTTGGATGCATCACTGGAATTGAGGGATCAGCCAATGGGTTGTAGCAGGATTTGAGACAGCTACTCTTTAAAGTAATCACCTATCCAGTCTATCTCTTACAGGAGACATCAGAACAAGGCTGCATTCTTACTTTTAGTGGCAATTTTCAGAAGATGCTTCGTTAATCTCTTCATGCTGAAAAAAGCAGGCAAGTTCAGGTTAAATAGATTATTTAATGCAGGCTTTAGGAGAAGGGAAATATATATGCAGCTTGCAGCCACTGTTATAAAGCTGGAACTGAAACACTTAGAATAATTAAATGAACAAAACATTACTTCAATGGTCTAATACTGTTATGTACACAATAAAATAATACTTCCATAAGTGTAGATAAATAAGCAATTCAAAATGAAAACATTTTTTAAAAGCATGACACCTTAAACTGCACTGACAGACAAATCTAGGGACTTAACATTTTTGTAATATATTAGAGCACATGCTGTAAAATGTTTTGATGTTTGCCAATAGATTAAAACATCATAGTGATGGTACAACACAGCATTTTGGAACTGCCAATATTATCACATCAGATAATAATGAATTTTTCTTCTCCATTCAAAATTGAAGATATTCAATTTTGCGTTTTTAAATAGCACATGAACCAACAAGCAACAACATTTTTCTAGACATAAAAAGGGAGTTCAGCTTTAACATACACTGAGTGAGTCTTTTGCTTCACCAAGGTCATTTTAGAAATATGCAAAGTCTGCAGCTAAGTGGGGAGCCTCCAGTGGCACGTTGTTCTACATGATACTGATATGGAAAAAAACAAAAGACTCAATCAGGTTACTGTTAAGTCTGTAAAGGGGAAACAAGGAATAATTGAACTAGGAAACCTTATCTAACAATTAGCTAAATGAATAGAAAAAGAACATTAGCACAACAGTTTCCCTGAAATGTTTCAAGGTGCAAATTAGAAGTTTGTCATCCCTCCCCTGGTGTTTTTGCAAACTTGAAGATGGATATAGGTAAACAAGCAGCTTTTCAAAACAAGGCCTTCGGTACTTGAGAAAACACTGGAGTACTGAAGTGCAATCAGATTATTTCCAGGTCTCTAGTGTTCACAGTTCTGTCCAAAGAGCAAAGAGAAGAAAACATTTAACCGTCGTAACTGTGTGTATGCCACATGCATCCATCATCACTGTCAGTCTACAGCCAGGAGTGAGCACAGAACCACTTGGTCACTTACAGTCCAAAACCAGCACAGTAGGTTTTCTTTCTTTTTACAGGAATTTTGGTTTTCAAAGTTATGTACAGAATTCTTAAACCAGATTATGTCTAAACATTTTCAAGACCAAAATTAAAAGGCCACTCTTCCTTCACGAAAAAGTTAACGATTCTGATCACAACAGAATGTGATCAGCAGAACCACAATAAATCTGTTTATTCCCATGGCCCAGTTTGTCGTGGCCTCAAGGAAAGCCTCCACCAGGGTGTGCCCATGGGACTAAAACTCACAAGAGGTAGAGTGACAGAGGAGACTCAGGAAACAATTCAGTCTAGAAAAGCACTACACTTTAATCAAAGAAAGTGCTACACATCACTGGAAGGAACTGTGGATAGCAAGGCTTGTTTTTCCACTAGCATTCACTTCAACTGATCACACAGTCATTTATCCCACTGAAAGAGATCTCCTGTGAAAATGGCCCTTTGGGGTTTGGCTCCAACACCAGAGAAGTCCAGTCTTACATAAAATGGCTTCCTGAAGCTTCTCTGACACACTATGCTGTACTGCATCAGGGCTTGGCTTCTCAAGTACATGTGGCTTGAGATACAGCCCTGCTTTCTTCATAAAATTCAGAATATTTTGTGTATGTACAGCTTTATTACTCCTCCCAAAATGTAACACAACCATCTGTGGAATTTCAGGTCGGTGTTATCTGCCTCAGTGAAGTGAAAGACTTATTCTACAGTAAGTAGAGAGGACAGCTAATACACTGCTAAGAGTTTGAAGAGACCTTGTAAGACCACACAGGTCAGCATCAAAAAGTTACCAAACACGCCAGGAGTGGAAAGCTCTGGTGCGTGGAGTTACATCAGACACCTTTTAAACTGTTAGTATCTTCAAAAGTAACGTGCCATTTAACATATCTTAGAAAAACCTTAAAGTACAACAGATGAGCTTCAATGCTGTTTGGAACTTCACAAGGGCTCAGCTGTGTCTTTGAAAGAGCCTTAATGTTGGGCCTCAGCAAGTCCCTAAAAAGGCATCAGTTGGTGACTCCTTTTGACAGAATTCAAGTTAAAAACACTAAAGAAAGAGCCTTCCCTCCAGTCTACACATTGGAAAAAGTGCCTTGAAAATAAGAAGCTGTAGTTAAGGCAAGGAGAGCAAAACGCAAGGAAGTGAATTGCCTAGCCAGGGGAAGAGAGACAGGGAAGTCAGCTTGGATTACCTGATGAAGCATCTATTGGTTTGGTCAATGAATTCACTGCACCATCTTCCTCAAAAGCCAATTTGGGACTAGAAGGTATTGTAGCAGCATCATTCAAGTTTTGATTACAGTTACCAGCAGAGATGCTGTCTGAGCTCAGTTTGGTTGACTTGGAATGTACTCCAATGTCAATGAACTCCTCAAAAGTCCATGAACCAGATTTTCCATTAAGATTCTGAGTAAGTCCAATTGTATGATCAGTTTCATGAACACTCAACTTCCCCGAGTCATCGATAACCATTTCTCCTGCAGGATGGCTAGAAAAAAAAGAGAATGGGTACTTGTATAGCAGTTTCCACATGTTTAACCCTTACACTGATTCCAGGCCAGACAATTAACAGCCTGCATACTCTGCAAAGCACTGAATATCCCAAAGGGCATTCCCAGACAAGCTCCAGCTGCCACACAGGATCTCCCCTCCAAGAGCCAATGGGGAAGAACAACTCAACTTTTTACTATACTAACAGCTCTCAGGTAAGGTCTGGCTCTAGAAATTTGATATAAGCAACAAGTTTTAAGCCTTGATCATTAAGTCTTGATTTTTGTAGTAGGCATTTTTCCTTTTTTTTCTCCAGCTAAGACTTTTTAAACAGAAAACTAAGTCTCAGAAGACGAGCAATATTTAAAACAGATTGAAAATCTAAACCCAAATTACTGATCAATTTTCATTCATTCTTAGGACAATAAGGAAAACGTCTTTATACTCCATCACTGGAGGAATGACGTTAATTTATCATCACTTTAAGAAAGTGTTCATAATGTAATTTCTAAATCATTAGCATTTAGATGAGCAAATGGAACAAGCATCAGAGGACAGATTTTCCAGTAGCAGATGAAAATGCTTTATGTTCAAAAAGTAAAATTTGAAATACTAAAAAACCAAAAATTCCTCACTAAGGGAGGCTTCTGCATTGTATCTGGTGTTTCAGCACAACTGAAAGTGTTCTAGAGCTTTCTGTAGGTTATTCTTCCTTTTCAGTGTTATCCTCCTCCCTCTTGTTTAATGTTTTGTTAATGAGAAGAACTGCAAGGCATTTCAATGGAAAAGGTTTCAAGCCAATGTCAGTTTTTATAATCAACACTGCCATGTTACTGGCTGTGTGTCTCACTTCTCCACAAAGGCAGCACTGTTAACATGGTGCCATCTAAACAACCAATTATCCTGAGCTAACTGCTCTGTATGAGGCTGTGAGCTGACAGCACACACCACATGCCTGGAGAAAGGCACACAGACACCAAAAAGCCAGCAAGGTGCTGCAGACAGCATTGCATTTAAACATAGACAGAGATTTCTTGTGTGAGAGCTAAGTGCTTCTGCAGTACAGCAGACTCACCTGGAATCCTTTAGTTCAGTAACAGACAGAGACCCCTCGTCACTTTTCAAGTCACTTCCATTCATGAACACTTCAGTGGCCTTCAACTCTGACTCATCTTGTTCCTCAGATTCTGCAGAGATCATGCTTTGTGCAGTCTCTAAACAATCCTCTGCCTCCCCCTTGACTTTCTGGAGCAAGTCAACACCATTTAGCTTTCCTGAACATTGTCGGGGGTAGAAAAAATAAAATACAAGGGAAAAAAGAATCTGAGTAGAAGAATTGCTATTCTAAATGAATAAAATACAAGTTCCAAAATAACCTTTCCTAGCCAAAACCTGAGGCACTTGGCTTCAATAGATTCATTTGTCTATAGACAAGCGGCCTATACCAACATGAAATTTGTTTCTTCATCCTTAAAAATCCACTTGTAAAATGAAAGCATGCTGCCTGCATTTCACTCTCAAATAATTTTGGCTGATTCTCTGTTCAAGAAGGGATTCCCCCTAGCATCTCTGGGACTGGTGTCTCAGACCATCTCAGTGCTGTTAGGAGTGACCTTTTCAACAGAGCTTAAACATCACTGAGACACTCACTGCCACCCAGGCCTGACTCATCCAGCTTCCTTACCTGGTTGATCAGTCTTCTCAAGACCCAACTCTTCCTCCTCTTCAATATCCTCTCCCTCCATCATCTCTGAGGCAGACTTCCCTTCATTCTGCAACTGAATTGCCAGAGTGTTACTTGAACAACTCCTTATCCTCTAAAGTTTCACAAATTCAGTCACAGCTCCCACACAAGACCATTCTGTGCCCAGAAGTGAGGCCACATGAGTTCAAAGGCTCACAGACAACCAGGTCACCCAGCAACACGCTCTGCTGAGCCACAGCCTGTGGGACCCACTTCCACCTCCTACCTATTATTCCCCAGTTCCTTTTCCCTTCATTTCTCCAAGGTGTGTGCTAAATTTTTACTGATTTTCAGCTACTTGAAGACTTGAATATTCGAATATTCAAAGAACTATTCCTCAATATGCACAATTTTCCACAAAACTTAGGTCACTGCATTAACAAAGATACATCCAGTTTACTGTAGCACTAGCAATCCAAAGAGAATCCAAGACTTGCTTTAAGCAAACAGATGATGCCAGGAATCTAAATTTTCTGGGGAAAAACAGTCCTAACAGAATGCACACAGATTAAAAAAACCCATTACTAACCAGTGTTTGTTTAAAACCAATCTGGAAGTGATAACACCAGATAACACTGTGTCTATAGGCCTTGAACAAAAATATAATAAAGACTTTCCACCAGAGCAAGCAAAGCAAAGGGAAGCTACTGGGAATTATTCTGGTGCACCAGAACTTTGCGCTTCCTGTGGAAGCCATTTTGTACACAAAAAATGTGTACACACAAAAAAAAAAGGGTAACAGAGGAAGACAGGATACAAGGCAAAAAAACCTACTCTGTCATTATACAGATCCAAACAAAAAAGTACCTTGGATTCGTTTTGATCCGATTTTCGTGTTCTTTTCATTATTTCTTCGATTCTCTGTTAAAACATGGAAATCATTTGCGATGACATACAGAGCTTTGTATTTCAGCATTCTGGTTAAATGTTCATCAATCATAATACATTTTTGTATTTCATGAGTGTACTATTTTAATCACTGTTTTTAAAGTTCACAAACCAGAGTTGGCGGTCTTTAAAAAAACACACTTCTACTTAATTGCACCTGAGACCATTTGCCTGTTCATTTTAGGCTGAGAATTCAAAACAGGCTACCTTTTTTCTTTCAAGCCTTTCCTGCATATTTTGCTGCATAATCCTCTCTCTTTCTAGTCGCTGTCTTTCAGCCTCTTCTTGAGCTTTTGCTTCAGCTTCTTCTCTCTGAAAATAAAACAAAAAGAAGAGAGAACCCAGTGCATAACTCATTCCCAACAGTCAAAAGCAAATCAGTTACAGATTCTGGTTCAACACAGACAGGAACATCAGACAGTCACTATTTAATATGACCACACATTACAAATAAATGTCAATTACCCAGCTACTGACATGAAATACGTATTACTATGACATTCAGAAACTGAAACTTGACTATATTGAGGCAATGCAAATGTTCTGAATGTTGCTGAGCTACTGAATGTTGTTGTTCAAACTATGCTTCAGGATGAACATTTGGCTAACGAGGACAATCTACAAAGTAACAAGACAGCAATTAAATTTTGAATGTGTCAAGGTTAACTTAAAAATCTCGGCAGTCAGGTAATGCTACCAAGATACTTGGTACTGAACATCTTCTGTTCCTTCTATACTGGAAAATCTTCTCCAGTATGACTGGAAAGAAGATAGAGACATAGTTAACACTCTGAGTAACTGTTATAAACAAACGTTTAAAGAAATATCCAGACACATGGCAAAGCCATTCATAAGATACAGCTCTTTGAACACAATAATTTCAATGTATAACTGTTATAGTTTTCAGAATTAATCTAATTTAAGGAAAGCTTGCTTTCTACAGAACAGCTCCCTTCAGTTCAAAGGATGCCTTTGTAAAGTACATGGATACTTGCTGTGGAAGACTATTCAGCAACAGGAAAAGCAGACTTGGAAACACTGCTAATCTTTCTTTGAGGAGAATAAAGAGTAAGCCAGATTACTTTCCAGACTCCTTGTAACTCATACCAGTCCAATGGTAAAGTGGGCTCAGTACAGATATTTTACATATGCAAAAGAGCATCCCTGATGACTAAAAAAATATTCCAAAATAGCTGCTTCTACCCACACTTGAATTTTTAAATGCTAGGAAAAAAAATAAGAATCACAGAGACCAGGGCAAGGAAAGGACCTACAGATATTCTCAAATCCATCTCAGACAGGATGAACTCAGCTTTGCATCATGCCTGACAGAGATTTGTCAAAAACATTCTGTAAAAGAAAAATCAAAGGCAATCCTCTCAAAACCACAGCAGCAACTTCTTCCAGGAACAGAGCTGGAGCCACAGACCTGCTGTTGAAGCTCTGCAAGTTTTTCCTGCTCCTCCTGTTCCCGGCGGATCCTCTCCTCCTCAGCTTGTCTTTGCTGTTCTTCGTAAGTCAGTCTCTTTTCCTCCTCTTGCTTCCGGAGCTCCTCCTCCCGTCGTGCTTTTTCCTCAGTTGCTCTCCTGGCCACTTCTTCTTCTCTGATTCTAGAGTTTCCAAGGTACAGATTACTGGGTATTTGTTTCTTTAAAAGTGTGCATGCACAAGCGACAGACTGGGAAAGCAAGAAAGTTCTGTGCACTCCAGTCAAAAAATAACTGCATAAAGACACTTCCTGGTGTGGATTTACAAATGCCACCATCCAGACTGGTCAAAGGGAAAATCAGAATAACTTGGAAGAAATTATCTGTGAGTAAATGCTCTTTGCTGATTAAGTCAAGGCAGGTTGTTCCAATAATGGAATGTTTCACTGAGAGCTGGATTAAGCAACGACCATTTAATAAAAACTATCTGCAACCATGACATGAATGAAGCTTTTAATCACCGTCAAACATAAATTTAGTGGGATTTCTAAAAGACTGTTTCTTCTATAGCCTGAATTCAGAGATACACTAAAGGTGTACACTGCCAGCTCTTGCAGACATACAGAGATCTGATGACATATTTCTGATAAAACACCTAGAGCGGATTATATGCAAGTTTCTGACAGCTTCATATCCACAACTGGGAAACAGACAAAATCTGATGTTCCACCATGTTCATAAGCAGAGAGGTGACTCCTGATCTGGAATAAAGTTAGTCAGCACTAACCTAGCAATTTATTTTTAACAACTTCCATGCAGTGAACCAAATGCACACTGATTTAACACTTTGAATTACTTGCCTGCAACATTCCTGACTGGTATTTCATATCGCTAAAGTGAGGTTTAAGGTACTATCAAACTCCTGCCTAAGTTGATCAAAGGAAAGTTTAATACAGAGAGGTTGACTCTTTCAAACCAAATACAAACAAATCAAACAAAAGTGGAGCAAAAAGCACATTGTAGTAGTTTTGAAATAAAAGCCCCACTGGTGACTGGAAGGAAAAAGAAGCAGTGATTTCACAGGGACTCTGCATTACATATATACTGAGATATAAACTGATGTTACACACAGCAACCTGTCCCAGATTGTTGCCAGTGCCTCTCAGCTTCAGGAATTGGATTAATATTTGCAGGAACTTAAATCAAAACTTAGAAAACATACACAGATGGAGTGCCCCTGCCAACCACACCCCAGCACTGAAAGAGCATCCCTTCCTTCCCCTTAATTGTTACCTTTCTTCTTCCTGTCTCTGAATTCTTTCTTGGTCTTCACGCTCTCTTTGCTCCCGTGCCAGACGTCGCTTTTCTGTCAAGATTTTAGCAGCTTCTTCAGCTGTGGTGGTCCCTGCTACTGTTTTGCTACCTGATTCTGGAAAAGTTAAAAGAATCTGCTGTTAGAAAGCTCCAGTAATTTACAATTCAGAAAGATATTATCACTGTGAGATGAGATCTTATGGCCAACTGATTCAGTATCTTTTCAATCACTGCTCATCACACAGAGAGTGCACCCTTATCTAAAGGCCTGCGAGAGCCAAAGAGGAGCCCTGAAGATGCAGAGCCAAGATAGCTCACTGGCACTGAAACAGTAACAGCTGATTTCAACAATGTTCCAGCCATATTCCAGATGGTGCACTTGAAGACACTCTCCAGTTATCACAGCACTTAAAAACATGTCTCTGACAGGACACCCTTATTTCTGTAACGCTTGAACACTGAAAAAAAAACTGAAAAAAATACTGCATTAGGAAATATCTCTAACTTCCTTCTAATAAAACTGAATGCACATGACCCTAAAGAAGAAATTCTCATTCTTTTATTTTTCTTGTTTCATAATATTAACATTCATGCCTTTCTATTTATAGAGTATCTTACGGTGCAAATAATCACCATTTTATCTGGCCCTGAAGGCACATACTAATGACTTCAGTAATACCATATTTCTATACATTAACAACAAATCAATTTCCAGTTTACATGGAGATCAAAACAGCTTCAACCACCAGGTGAGTAGATCTTTGCAGGTCCTGCTGTTTATGTTCCTTCATGACCTGACTGGTGTTATGGTGTATGAACATCAAGAGACACTATTACAAATTAACACTAGGAAAAAAGTCAAAACAGAACCATCTTGCCATCCAGCTGCTCTCAATATATATTGAAAGAACTCATATTTCTATCAGTTATTCCCATTCTCTAGAAATATTTCTGTTTGAATGTGATTTAAGAATTCATCATCTAAATATTCAGAGAATTAGCTCTTGATGTCAGTAGAGCAGCAGCATTATAATGTTGGTGAGCACCTGCCTTTCTCCTGAACATTTCACAAATCAGCACATATATGTTTGCTTAACATTTACAAAGCCTTCAAGTCAAGGTAATTTTAATGAACTATGACATCAGGGTTTGACCACTTGTTTTGCTTCTGACCTGAAGACAAATCATTCAAAACACAATGTCATCAATAGGAGCGTTAATACCTGAAAAGCTGCTTAGGCCCCATGGGCACATAATCACTACCTGCAAATGCAGGCTATAATTACACAGGGCAAACTCTCAGCAGCTGAATCATGACTGTCTTTTGTGCATAAAAATTGCTCTTGCAGTCCTAGGAAAAGCATTTCAGCACTGATGGAGTGCAGGTGCAGAGAGTGTTCTAACATTTAGATTTATCCAAAGCTGAGAAAACATTACCTCCCCAGACAACATATTGCTTCTGATTTGGGAAAAAGTTGCAGTCATGTTGGTACTAATGAAAACCAGCCATGACTCTTCCAAATTTGAACTCAGTCAAAAGGGGTCCTCCTCCTCCTGAGCAAGAAAGACCGTTTTGCATTTATAAGAACCATTAGCAGATCTGCCTATTCAAGACAGGCCGATGCTTTTCTTTCTATATTCTATAACTTAACAGGTTTCATTTACTGTTGCCAGTGTACAGCCATGAAGAGGTCAAAATGTCTCTCTCTTCCTCTGCCATGAGTGTACTTTCTGTTCAGACTACTCAATTTTTACAGCAGAGGCCATTTTTTGTCGCACATTTGAAATCTCTCCTATCAAATCTGGTTAACATTTAATGTCAGGTTTATTTCCCTATTTCCCCTCCTCAAAACTGAACCTAAATAAGACAACCTAATGCTCAGCAAGAAGCCCAAAGGTTTTAGACTTTTAAGTTCTAGGTTTACAAAATGATAATGACAGCTTAAATATGGTATCTGGTATTGACAGAAGAAAACTAGTCACAACAGTTCAGAACACTGCAGATATGGAAGAACAGGGGGGAAAAAAAACCTAAAGGGTTGGGGACCTTCCCGCTGCATTTTCACTTCTCCAGTTTTACTGATGCTTTCCATCCAGGTACTTCAATACTGTTTTCACTGCCATGTATCCCTGTACAGCCTGCTTCCATCGGGCATGACATGAGACTTCCCAACATGACTGCTAGCATGTTTTAAGAAAATTCTGACAGTCTTTTACACTCAGCTTCCTTTTCCTTGTACTCCTAGTCATTACTGGTAAGAACAGTCTTTTCATCAAAGGACTTTTTTGGAAGGGAAGGAGAGAAATAGGCAAGAGAAAAAAATCTCTGAACACTTGCAAAATGTAGTACTAGCTGGATGGAGGGAAGATTCCAACAGATTCCAAGGTAAGCAATTAATTCACAATTAATTTAGGAATCATATTTCAAAGTCTTCAATACCCAGATACAAAATGTGAGGCTCCATGATAGTTTATTACCTATCATCATGCATAAGGTGAGAGCTCATGAAGGAGCACTTCTTATGCTTTAAGTTGAACAAGCCTTTAATTCTCAGAGAAGCTGCGAGAGGCTGCTGCCAGAAATGACAACTGCTCCAAGTCACTGAAAAATAAAAAGTGTTTTACTGCAGAACACTATATTGCAGTAGGAAGACACAAAAAACAAGACAAAAACTTGATTGCTGTCAGCAACAGGCAAACAAGTTCAGTTTGAAAGAGAAGAGATGGGATGAAGATACAAGTGCACAAAGCTGAAATTAGGCTAAACCTACAAAACCTAGAGACTGATTTGCCACATGCCATTCACTGGTGTGCTCTGACTTCAGAAGCTGTCTGGGATAGGGAATTGCATCAACCCACAGGGTGAACTGCTGACACAGACATGTAAAATAAAAATTGCCCTGAAAACTGAAAGCAACTTTCTCCTTTTAAGAAAAAAAAAAATTGCCTCATATAGCAATATTGCAGTGTACCAAAAATTCAAAGAGAGAAATTAAATCATCTCTTACGTTGAAGAACATGCCCACTATTTCCTTCTGTTCTATGTGTCAAAGAAAAAGAGCTTTGCCCAGCCTCAGTAGGAATCACTACAAAGATGAGTATCTTGAGATTAGAAATAAAAAGGGAAACAGATAAACTGGGTTAATACAGTTTCAGAAGTCAGTGTAGAGAGGAGACAGATCAGACATCCAAGGAACAAGGACAGATATTCTTGTTCCAGAACAACTGGAAGATACAGGACTAGGACACATTGTTATGGAGGCTTACTGATCACAGTCAACTGATGACATTGATCAGAAGTGATGATGCTCTGAGGCACACAAGACATTTATCCATAGTATGGCAGCACACCAAGGGACGGACGTTCTGACTGCAAAGACAAAGGACATGACACCAAAGATGGATGTGCAACTTCGCACAAACATCCACCTCTGACAGCCAGGCTTCCTTCCACAGGAACACATGCACAAAGAGCTGTACCATGAGTTCTTCAGCTCAGAGACACTCCTTCACATCCAACATGAGCAGTGTCAGAAGGAGCCTCAGAAGTGTCAGCAGAGAACAGCAGCAGCTGAGGAATGCACACAGGAACTGCACATGCAGTAACGTGCAGCAAGTGCATAGTCCCACTTACCTGGTGTCTGGGGGATTCATCCCCAGTACTGCCCACTGGCTGTAACTTACATTCTAAAGATCCCTCCTTTTCCTGTCAAGGGTCCCTTAAGTCCTTCTCCACAGTGAATTGCCTGCCACACCTCATCAGAAGGCTCTCCCAGATTCTGTCAGAGATGGCAGCTGGCATTTTTCCCAGCGAGAGACAGAGGCTGGACTCACATGGCACAATGAAGAGGACTAGGACACTAATTGCTTATCCGGTATATGGCTCTCCTTAATCTACCAGGATAATTTCTCAGTGTGACTTGTGAACTGATCACTCTTTCCAAGTCAGCAATGATTACACATTCACTGGTATTTAGGCCAAGGCAGCCTTCGAGCGTTGTGAAAACTCTCTCTCAGCCTGTGATGAACAGGAACTGATTTTGTCCTCCAAGCAAGTCTCTACAGGAGCATTTTAAGAACTACCAACTGAACTGAAAGACCTTTGTGTAGTTTAACTACTGACTTTACAAACCTAAGCTAGTAGATCCCTCAGCTAGAGCAGCTGAAGCCCAAAAGGCAAAGAGGATTTCTGCTTTTCTTAAGATTACAGTACAAGTAGTAATATTGAAAGCTCCTGACTTAAATCTCCAAGTCAAATAAACCAATTACTGCATTAAAATTCACATCCCAAAGTCATACCATGTAAAATTATATAATCAGCAATGAACAGCTTCTGCCTTAAAGCATCCTACCCTCCAGTGCTCTGCCTCATGAGCCAGTTGTTTCCCCCATCCTATCACACGCTGGAAGAGGCCTTGAGCAGGAATGAGTCAGACACTGAGGAACACCCACCTTCTTTGGTCTTTGTGCTAGTTGCTCCTGCATCCCTCTCCAAGGCTGGGGAAGCATCTTGTTCTTGTCCTATTCCTTCTGTGCTCTTATCCTTTGGTTTGGTCTCTGCTTCAGCTTTCTTTTTGGTAATGTTTGTAACACCTGGTGTGAGAGATGGACGCTGGATAGGTGCTGATTTAGAGACTGGAGTAGGAGATGGTGGTCTTTGTTTCGACATGCCAGGTGAAGGTGGGCGAGTCTTCTGTCTGTTGAAATAAAGAATATTTTTCAGAGCTAACAATGAACACCTCAACCACGCATATGAGGACAGCAGTCTCCTTTGTTTAGTTTATATTACATACCTCACTTTTAAAAATAAATCCACCCATGAACTACTGGTGCCTTCCCCATAAAATTCAAACCAGGATTCCAAAACACCTTAAGCACCCAGACTTGCTACTTGTGGGCTAACATCAAAACAGGACTGCTAGCCCAGATCTCCATGTACTCCACATCTAGTATAAACCTCATGATTCCAATCCTAGAAACTTCCTACACTAACACAGGTGGATCAGTTTATTCAAAAGCTTGCAGGCCTCCTGTTGGCTTTAGTGCACAGACTGCACAGAAAATTACAGTGTGTTTCATCTGCACAACAAAGATTGAAGTAAAAGCTGCAACCCTACCATGGGAAAGGGAAATTGGACCCAAAATGAAGTCTTTTCTGTACAAACAAGGCATAGCACAGGTCATCCAAACTCTAACAGCTCAGCTGTCTTGAGACAGGAAGCAGCCTTCATTTTGTGCTGAATAAAAGGTGTTTACACATACCTGACTGCAGAAGGAGTTTAACCTGGACATGTACCTGATTGCAGAAGGTATTTAATCTGGACATGTACCTGACTGCAGAAGGGGACGGAGGACGCTTCACCAAATTGGCAGGAGAGGGGGATCTTCTACGTGCAGACACGGATGGCGAGGGAGGGCGCCTCACACCAGAACCTGGGGACGGTTTTTCTGTCTCTGATTTCTAGAAGATACACAAAACCAAAATACTGCTGACTCTCTAGAATACATTGCAGACACAGGAGCTGTGATTCCAACAAACAAACAAGTTCTCAACAAGATGCACTCTGAATTTCCTTTATGTTCCAAAACACAAACCTGGTCTGTGTTTAATCTTTACATAAATTAAACTTTGGGAACCTTAAGTGGCAAACAATATGCCTTCAAGACACAAGAGAGATCAAGTACCATAAAATTTTAATTTGATTTTAACACTGTATATTTTTTAGGCAAATTCTACTTACATTTCATTAATGCTTATTGAAAGCAGCAGCAAAGAGGTAAAACAGGATCCCATCCTGAGCTGTTCCAACCCCCCAGATTAATAGAAACTTAATTCCTGTGGGTTTTCAACAAACCTGGGTCGAATCAGGTGAACTTGCATCAGATGAAGATACAGAGGACTTCAACCTGTCGATGCTACGGCTGCGCACCGGCACTTTAGGAGCTGGGACTGGGGAATTGATGGAACTGGCTGAAGCTGAACGAGGACAGAGGTGAGATTCTATAAAAGTTAGGAATTTGACAAGACAAAACGAGAACCAAGTGCACAGCATAAGAACAGGAGAGAAGGAAGAGGGAGAAAAAGAGAAAGATTCTGTGTGTTAGAAACCGTACAGGGAAACACCCCAGGCAGTGCACAGTGCAACAGGTCATGGACAGACACCACCAGCACACAATTAGTACTTGGGAAGCAACAGCACCAAGAATAAAACCACTCTGAAAGCAGCAGTCTGGAGCAGATAAAAATAAAATGCTTTTCCAAAAATGGACCAAATCTGCAGTACACCAGCATTACTTTAATTTTAGTCAAGTTGCATTTGATCACAAATGCTTCAGTTTTAATGGCTTAGCATCTTTCCTGACAATTTCTTCATTACAGGTTCAGATTTTAAGCATGTTTCCTCTATACTCCAGGAGGAAACCTTCCTTCTTTTCAAAGGTGGTGTAAAAGAAATCTATCAAGAGAAAAAGGTCAACTACTTAACTACAATACCTTTCCTACCTGAAGTGTCAATCTCTTCACATATAAGATACTGAAATAAATTTTATCTTACTACCTTTTTCACTAACATGATCATAGACAGATAAGCACACATAATGCAAAAATATTCTAAAACTAGATATTGGATTCTTCAATAATTGAAATAAATTGTGACAAATGCCAGCATTTAGTTTTGTAACTTTATGGAAAATACATTTTATTTTTGTATTTGCAGCATTTGTGCAAGGAGACCTGCATCCCGTTTGTGCAAAAGTTGTGCTAAAGCACAGGTACTTTCCTACTGAAATGAAAAAAGTACCTCTAAGTAAACTTATAAAAACATATCTTTAATTCAGCAATAGTGAGTGTCACATGCTAACAGTAACAGAAAAAAAGATGGTATTTCCCCACATGACATGAACTGAAGTATTTATGGTAAAATAAAAGCAGCACATACACAGATGTGTAAAAATATGACTATTGACTACAAACCAAAAAATAAAAACTGATTATTAGACAAGGGGGACAGTGTGGAAATGTCACCATTACCGACAAGTACCAAGTGAAGTGGTGTAAGACAAAAAATAAAGATGGGATAACATACTTAAGAGGAAACAAGCACAGCTGGAAACACAAGTTGTAAGGTAAAAGAGGAGAAAGGGCTCTACATTGGTTCCAGAGATGCATTTACTGGGACATTATTAATTAACCAGTAACAATTCCAGGACATGTGAGATGCAGATAGGGGGTCTTGCTCACAATGCAAATTCCTGCTCTAGTACTAAACTGAGCCCCAGTGTGGATGTATCAGCTCAGTCCGGATCAATACAAAACTGACTGAGTCAGCAGCCAGGGTTTCTCTCTTCTCCTATTATACCTTGACTTCTACTATCAGTTGAACAAAGCCAACTCAGGGTTCCCTGTACTTATCTTAAGATAACCCTATTGTCATGTTCCTACAAGAGTTTCTTCCCCTATGGAAATTTAGGTTTTGCACTTTGAAATTATAGTTTTGGGGGTTTTTTTTCCTTTTATTACCTAGTACTGCTCTAACCAGAATGTCTCATACTGATTTGAGGGTACAAATGCAGATCTCTGTCAGTTAAAAAATCCACACACAAAAGCCCCAGAACGAACACCAGCATCTGGTTCTCTGCAGAGCAAGTAAACCAGCACTGGAGTTTAAAAGCCAGTATTATTCTGTTTTTGTAAAGTAAACATGCAGCACAGCATATGAATTGGGTATTAATGACCACAGATGATACTAGGTAAGTAATATTACACACAACCATGTATTAACTGTCTGATTCAGACCAAAGTGTAGCACAGTTAGCAGCTATCACCTAAGTTCTTGCTTGAAGAGCAACTGCATAAGACTTTGAGGCTTTGCTGCCCTCCTGTTACCTGAGGGGTCCTGTCCATCAGCCGACAAGGTAGCAGCACTCTTACTCCTAGCTAGGGAGGCCTGTGTGGGGGCGAGGAGGCGGCTGATTACGCTATTGTCCAGGGGACTGAGCTGGGAGCGACGAGCTGAATGACAGGAACAAATCAAAAAGGATCCAACATGAAATCATATCATGGAAAAGACAAGCAGTACAAAGCAAAGGAAGACTGAGCATTGTTGCAAATCATTACGGTTTTGGAAGAACAATATTGAAGTCACGGAGAGGGAAATCCAAACTAAAAGCACAGAAGGGTTAAACACTGCAATCTCTTATGTTGCACTTCATGTTCTTGCCTTGCTTAGTTCAAGTCATTTTAATGGGCAGAGACTGGCATGTGTACAACAGAGGTGAATACTGAATCCAGTCAAAGTACGAGACATTTTTGACTGAGCTCTTCAGAGCTACATTCTCTAGATTGCAGGAAAGGCTGTTTTGACAAAATAAACAGAAGACTTTTACGTCAAAGTGAGCAGTTACGGTCAAGCATTGCCTGCACACACAGATTCACATGGACAGCACCCATCATTCTCTCATACAGGAAAGATTCTGAAGCAGAAATAATTTCAACTGTTGGCAACAGCTGCTAAAAAGGAGAGTTTCAGAACTGTTAACTCAGAGGGAAAACAACATGTTAGAGAAGGTGCTATTCTTTAGGTTTAGGAGGAGTTACTAGGAAAGAGGTTATCTGTAACCTAGTGGTGAATACATAGACCAAGAGACTGAAGTGAGAAGAGGTTTCTTCCTTCTGTATCCACATGGTTTACACCAGTAGCAGGAACAGAGAAGTTGCTTTTAAACTGAATAATGAAAGGGAACTTAAAAAAGCAAAGGTAAGATTTAACTAAGAAGTAAACAAATCAGTGACATTTTTACCATTTCTGACACGTAAACCTACTAGCTCTCAAATACATTGCTCTCTTAGGCAGAGGGACATGTTACTATCTGCTTGCAGTGCTATTTAACAAAGGCCTTCTTAAAGGATTTCTTTTTTTGTCCAAAAGTAAAGAATTAACTTTTATCATTTTATCTTTTACACTAGGTAACCAAAAAGCCATTAAAAAGTCTTAGAAATTTAAGAACCTAGGAAACAAGTGAAATTAAGTCTTTGAAAAAAAATCAGTTTTCTGAAACAACCACCTGGTTTTTCTTCCTTTTTCACTTTTTCTAACTCTGGAGAGGATTGGAGTTTACTACTCGTTCTACTCAAAGATGTGCTCCTCTTCTTTTCTGTTCCTCCTAGAGACCAAGCGTAAAGGAAGATTATTTTTAACAAGGTATCTTTATATGATTTTCTAAATTGTCATCCCATGCTTTGCTTTTACTAATCAGCTAAAACCATCAATGTATCATTATGAAGCACTACTTTTTCACAAATTAAATGGTTTGGCTACTATTTGTCTGCTTTCCCTACAACCTTCGATTTTTCAGAGGAATAAGGCTGGTTTAAAGACAGTTACCCAATATCTGGCACTGCAATGTGCATAATGGTATTTATGCCACAGTGCACAGACTGCATGAATGCCTGACTGAAAACACTTATAATGGAACTGGGACATGGTTTAAATTCATCTTCAAATATCCCATTTACTGCCTCCCAATTCTCAAAACAAACTGGTTTCTAGCACCTTTCTGTTCCACCTGCGAACCTGTGGGTGCTGATTGCTGGGAATGTGGAGAAACTTTGTTATTCAGTCTGTTTAATGAGGCACTTCTCTTTGTGGTACCTGGAAATGAAAGTGCATGGATTAATATGCTGAAAAACCCAGAGGTCCCCTCCAACACCTGCCCCACTTCCCTAAGAGAGAGAAGAATGATTAAGTCACTTTATAACATTGAATTCTTCAGAAGCAGAAAAACTGGATCAGGGAAGAATCACTTTATATAAACCATTATTTCTTATATTTCTACATGTTTCTGATCACAGAAACAGGATGCCAGTCACAACAGATTCATTTGACCTACTGAGGCCATACTTGTACACCTTTTAAAAGACATGAGAATTTTAAAAGGCAATTGCTCACATTCTCTGTGAGTATGAGTGAGCCTAGAATTAACACAGAACACAGTGTTAAGTGGAGATACTCCACTGATCCAAGGTAAGCATCATCTTCTCATTTCTACATTCTGCTCCTTCACCCTCCCAGGCACACATGCACGACAGAAGCAATTTGGTTCACTCTGTGACTGTATTTAATGTCCTCTCAATTTACCCATCCTTTTACCAAACAGACATTTCTCCCCGAGTGTCAGATTGAGAGCACAGGATCACTCTAAGTCAACCTCTACATCCTGACCACATAGATCACTTGGAGTCCTGTCCAAATTTGTTGTATTTCAGGCCACCTAAGAATATTTTCTCCAAAGCGACTACAGATTCACAAAGGATTTCAAGGTACGACAGTAAGTTTGAAAGCAATCCCAATTAGTTGATAATTAGTGACTTCCTTTGTAAGCTGTTTAATTTGTACTGTACAGTCCTGCTTCTGACTCATACCCAGAGCTGAACCCTGCAGACACATAATATAAAAATATAATTTAAAATCACAAGCAGCCTTCAGTGACTCAGAGCCCCTGCCAGTACAGATATAGTCACTGATTTCCCCACCAGGCATACAGTGTATGAGCACAAATTTTTCTGCTGCATCACCTTCCAACACAAACCAGCAAAACCACCTTTAGCTGTGTCTGTGTCAGGAATTCTTCTAGCAGAGTTTGCTTGATCAGAGGCTGCAGACTGGCAGAACACTGCAGCACAGACCTAGTTGAATCTGCTTTTGTATTAAACAGCTTTTAGCTTATTCATCATTTTAGAAAAAACAAAAAAAAAAAGAGAGCAAAAACCTCTGTAACTGCAATACAGGCAGGTTCCTATGAAACTCTGGGAAGATTTCCCATAAGGAAATCTCATGCTGAAACAAGCCAAAATATGTGCTCCTACAAATAGCTTTTATTTGTCTTAACAAGTAGATCAGGACAATTTCCTTCCCGCTGGCAACCAAATGACTGAAGCTGTCTAACAGAACAAGGCAAACTTTATTTTTGTACTATTTCTATTTTACTGAAATTTTTGGGTGTGAATTAAGGCATGCAAATCCATAGAGATGATGGGAAATTATCTGTGAATCATTCACCAAGATTTGACTTTAGTAACAGAATTACAGAAATAAAAAATACAAAACCAGCCGTTTTACCGTTGCTCTTCTCCTCTAACAGAGATCACATCAACTGGGTCAAACCCCTGAACAGTCAAGCTGGATTAACAAATTACATGAAATGCATCTGAGATCAAAATATGAAGTGAGTCATACAGCAGGGGAGGAGGGAGGAGTTTCATTCCACCTCGTGTCTCCTCCCCAGCCCCAGTTCAGCACTGCCTTGCTCCCAGCAGCCACACACCCACACTTACTTCGATCTGAGGCGTTTAAAAGCGCTGCAGATGATGACAGGCGTTTGCTCACGGCAGCCTCTGCCTGTTTGAGGTTGGCTGTGGAGGGTGAGCGTTTGCTGGCTGTGGAGAGAAGTGATAACTTTAGAAGATGCCTTCATACTGAGCCTTTCACACCTTGCTGAGAGCTCACTCTCCAAGTATTACATCCTGAAAGCTATTTCTGCTTTTGTTTAATGAGAAACACAAATGATTCTGTTTTCCTTCAAACAGGCTTGATACCACTAGCACCACTTGGGACAGGCACAGAAAAGGTAGAGTTCAGTTGAGCCATGCCAGGATTTATTCACGTGTGTGCAAACAAGGGATTTTTAAACCCTGTGCCCCTAACATGTAAAGACAAAAGCTACTGAGGCTGTGTCTTGTTACCAGACTGGCAAGACAAGAAAGTAACAACAAAATCTGGAAAATTTCTTTCTTCATTCCTGTCACATAGGTATGTCAAACCATTTTTTTAATCACTAGTTAATAAACCTAAACCAAAACAAATTCTCTTGGAGGGATAAAATCAAGTCCTGAGGAAAGGCAAGAAAGCATTCCTATTTCTGATTGCTTCACAAAGGTTGCTGTACTTTAGAAATTACCTATTTTTCTCTAAAAGTTACTCTTAAGTTAATGTTTCGTATCAAATCTGCAATTCTTTGGGAAAAAAACTGCCTCAAGAGGCATTAATTTTTTTTTTTTGTATGTGTATACAGACACATATACACACATAAAAACCACATCTCATGGGGCAGAATTGCAAGCTTATTACAAGGCACACAAATACCTGCTTTTTAACTTCAAATAATGTACTTTCAGGATGAACACTACTCCAGAGTGTGAAAGCCTTGGAAAAGCATGTACCTGTTGCTATAGAAAGTCAGTAAGCAGAAAACATTAATGTACACAGAGTGGTGTGCACCAGCATAACAAATACACGGAATTCTATACATCTAACACAAGTAATTGATTTTACTGACATATTGGACAGCAAGGATGATTAATCTGAACTCATTAGTGCATAAGTACCAAAGGACACAGCAGCACTACCCACCACGGAGGCAACATCTTTTCCCTTTGCCAGCATGGTACAACAGCCCCTTATAGCCAGAGCCAGGACATAACGATTCCTATGGACAGCCCTACGGGAAGCTCTTGTGACAGTGAACAAGAGCAAAGTCCCCATGGGATAAGAGGGAGAGAGGGAGATCTACTGAATCTAGTTAAGAAATGAAGATATGAGCTTTATGGATGCTTTTCTAACATAACGGAAAGAAGAAAAAAAAGGGGGGGGGCATTTTATGAATGAAGTCTGAGAACTGGGACAACTAAACAGCCTTAAGAGGTTTTATATACAAAAATCAGGAAACTCATAATTCATGTATTCGGGTGTTTTTGAAGGGGAAGGCTACCCTCTAGTGTCTGCTCTTAAAAGGAAATCCTGGCTCCTGCCTGAACTCAACTGAGTCCAAGGCCTCCAAACATCACAGAGACACTTCACACAAATTTCTCTTAGTTCAATTTAGCACTTCAGCACTGGCATGAAATCTGAGATTTAGTCTACCACCTACTGGGACCCAGTAGAGGTCAATGCTTTTTTGATCAATACATCTGCATGATCAGATGGCCTCAACTTTCTCCCTACCTCATTCACAGAACAGCTTCTGCAAATTTTAAAGCTCTTTTCACTAGAAAAAAAGCTTTAGAACAGAGACAGGATATTCCTGAGCCAGTCAGTCTGGTTATGTAGCTATTTACGAAACATCATTTGAAAAAGTACCTCAAATATCTTCTTTGGGGGAAAGTTAGAGAACCTTCATCAAGGGGTTTGAAATGGAAGAAGAGCACTGCCCATGTGGCACCAACTTCTCTATTTTTCTAATGGAAGGTGGAAAGCAAAATGCAGAAGCAGAGCCAAAGAAAGTACACGTCTGCCATGCAGCAGGGCTTGGAACTGGGCAAGGAGCTGGGAAACATGGGATCTTAAGAAAATCACTCGGAGTGAGGAGCTTTTAATCCTCACAGGGTTTCACTGAGAGAGGGTGCTGCCGCATTGCCTGAGGCTGGATAACATTAGGCTACATAAAATAAGATTAGCTATCTCTCACTTCCTTCCAAACTTCTACTAGTACAAGGAAGCTCTTTATTTAGCAAGGACAGACTCTGGCAGCCCCATTTCTATTCTAATAGCATGTCTCCAGTCCTGATGCACCTGAACCTCTAGTTCTGCTCAGCAGGCACCACTAAAACACCCCCTTTACCAGGGCTGTCATTAAGGATACTTTACTAGACAGCCTGGCCATTTCTGTCGAGAGACCCATGCCTTGCCTGTTTCATCTTAGCATTGACAGCAATGCCATTAATTTAACACTTGACTCTGCGGCTTTCATCAGTTTTTACATTTCACCATCAGCGGGATCCCTGCCGTGGTCTCATGAATCACACTCAACATCCCACAGAACTGCTGATGGTCAGGGAAATGTTCCATTACATGGGCTTCACTTTCCAGAGCACACTATTACCCAAAACTTCTGCTCTGCCAATCAATGTTCCTAAATATTACTGCTGACAGACCCAGTTCATGGGAGGCATACTTGATTCTGCTTTTTTTTTTTTTTTTTTGCACAGCAATACAAGAACACCTTTTGTCATAAAATAATTAAAGAATATTTGAAATCAGTTCCCCAAATGGCTCTCATTTTAAGAAATGGGGCTTTAATCCCAAATCTGCAACAGAATTTGAGGGTAGAAATATAATATTTCATCGAAATTTGCTCTAGATGTGCAGTTAGAGAAGGTGCCACTACTCAGCCACAATGATGTAATGGAGCAGAGCTCATATGGTGTCATTTTTCAGAGTAAAAAAAAGGTAATTGCTGTCTTTTCCAGAAATTATGCAAATATAAGACAAAATGAACCATATAAGGATTTGTTAGAAAGCCAGCTGGACAAGTATCCCACATGGCTTGCGTAGATTTTTAATAATAATTAAGTAATGAGCTCTCAAAGTTAAAAAGAATTACCCTGAAATAGGAATAAATATGAGAAATATAAAACCAGTCACGGTTCCACATTATCCACCCCACATATCACAGCTTCAGGTTTGAAACATTAAACATAAAATCAAACACAATTTTAAAACAATGTGGGTGCACAAGGGTTTGACTAGGACATGGCATTATCTGTTTATCTCCACAGCAGTTTTTTTTCCAGACTGCAGCCAAGTTATCCAAGTTGATGTACTGTTGCTGAACTATCTGCATAGTTACTTTATGATGCATAAGTCGCAGTTTAAGCACCTATTATTATATCAGGAGCATTTGTGTCGGAAGATATTTTATCTTAAATGTGCTTCAGCAGCACTGAAGATCTTCCTCCACAACGAAAAGGAAAGACAAGGCTCATTTCCTCACATAAATCAGGAGAGTGCAAAGAACATTATTTTGTGTTTGTTAGTAGAATAAAACCCAGCGCTTTCTTAAACATGTAAGGCAAATGTGATTTTCCAGTTTCAAGGTTAAATGATATTTGGTAGTGTGAGATACAGTAAATGGATTTATATATGTATCCAAGGAACACATGTAAAACACGTAAACCAACCCAGCCAAACTGGCTGATTTTGGAGAATATTAGGGGCTCATGATGGGTAGGGTAAGCGAAGAGAAAAGTTAACTAAAATACATATGCTTCTGCTGTGTTGCCAGAGTAGTTAAATCACGGTCAGACCTTCACTGCATTTTCAGGTCTCACTTGTCTGTGTCACAGACAGCTGCACTGCATTAGTAATGCTGTGGGCACGCACAGCCTGCCAGGATTCAGATTCAGCTGGGTCTCAGCTGAGAGTTTTCATCTCAAACTAGCTACAAGAAATAATTTCACTTATTAAACAGATGTATCATTGATCCAAAGCATTTCTATGAATGGCTCAGCCTGTGCACTGGAAAGTGCCAGAAATCTAATGGAAACACACTTAATGTATAGAATTATCTTTAGATAATTGGGACAGCCCCGATTTTGCAAAACCCTTCACTGAAAAAATATCAAAGAGTATCTCTCTGCACAAGAGACCCATTCCCTTTCACAAAGTTTCAGCAATATATAATTTGATTTTGCAAATGTTACTTCAACTGCTGGTAAAACAAAGCCAAGAAGGAAACAAACCAAGCCCGACTATATACTTCTAGCAAATTAGGAAGCAATGAAAGGGTCTGAAATTATCCTTAAAACCCCCAAATCTTAGACTACTGAACTAATTTATATTCAAATACTTGCCACTAAGAATTTCTCTTCTCCCTGTGCTGTATCCAGACATCTTTAAAGACCCAAATGCACACAGCCTTTCCCTGAGAATTCCCTCAGGATGCCATGACTTATGCTGTAGTTGAATTAGCTGGGAGGGATTGCCAAAATGAGGGGAGCTGCTTTCTACTTAGGGATCACATTTGTTGCACAGCTGGCCAAGATCCAGGAAAAGATCTATAAGAAGATGGTTTTCCTTAGTTTGAGAAGAACTCAAGTTTAAAAGGTTAGTAATGAGTGTAAAACAACAGAAAAATAAAATTATAGAAATCAATACCACCAGTTCCACCTTCATCTGTGCTCTGTTGTTCTGTAGAAGAAGAAGGTTTGTAAGCTAAGTCACGAGGTCAAATATCAAAAAAAATGCAAGTTAATCAAAAAATGGGGATGCTGCATATCATAATGACAACTTATATCACAGCACTTTCAAACATGTTACAAACACACACACTCAAGCTGACAGAAAATGACAGTACTAAAACACACTTAGTACAATTCCACCAATACAGAAGACAGGCTGAATTGAAGCATTTTTTGACTTATGTTATTCCTGGCCAATAACTTACGTTATTTATTGGTAGTTAGATAGGGCATGAAAAGATCCCTTCCACTGTCATCTTTATTTGCTGGTCTGATTTCAGAATGTTTACAAACAGAAACAGTTCATTGTGAAACAAAATGATCTGAGTTCAAATTAAAGAATGTTAAAATGCATCACCTAATCCAGAATGGAACCCATGCTCCAAGAAGCCTGGACTGTCCACTGAATCTCCTTACCCATTACTGGGCATTCAAATAATCAGTCAGCATTCCATAACTCCAAGGGTGTGTTTAAACCATTTTAGATGTGGCATTAGAGTACAACTGGGTATTTTTTTTTTTATCACCAGTCTTAGCACCCCATTACATGAACTGCATTTGGAGGACTCTGAATTATCTTAACATTGCACACTGTAATTCTCCTTTTCTGATGTTTGGGGCTTGGCAGTGCATCACGTGCCCACGGAGCTTCTCTCCAGCTCTTCCCAAGGTCGAAAATAGCTCTAAATCTGAGCAGCATTTCAGGGCAAGTACAGATATGATACTTTCCCCATGAGCTACCCACAGATCCTGCTTTAAGATCCAAGACAGGAAAGGATGCCCAGGTCCCTGTGAATAGTGCTGCACCTGCCAGTGTTCACACATAACATTCTGTGATTTTAGTCCTGCTAAAAAACAGCGCTGCTTACCTGTTTTGCCTTCTGAGTCTGGAGTTACGGATCCCCCCCATGACCATCTCTTCTGTCGCGTTTCCAGCCGCTGATTCCGTTCCAAGGTGCGATGCAGAACTGCTTCATAGCGCTCCTACCAAACAACATCTCCATGAAGCTTGTAACTGTTAAACACAGCCACACCAGAAAATATAGACCCCCAGTATGATTTATAATCTGTTTTACCAAGCTTTTGTTACAAAAATTATCATGTAAAGGATGTTGAAGGCAATTAATGGCATCAAAACACTGCAAACATGATTAGGTTGAGCTAAAGCACAGATAATCTATTCTACTCTTTACTTAAAATAGCCATCAAACAGATCTCCTATTCAGTAAACAGCACTACTTATTTTCTAAATAGGGATGAACCCCAAACTGAGCAAAAGTAATTGATTACCCTTGAAACTATTTGTATGATGAAGTTCTTTCTAGAAGATGATAAAAATTCTCCATTATAAAATACTAAGTATAAGGTTATTTGTATTTTCAAAGAACTATAAAAACAATAACCCAGGTCTTAACAGACACTGACATTAAGAGAGATGTGATGAAATGAGAAACAGCAAGATATAAAGGCAAAACTGCAAAAGATGACCAATCAACTCCAGGCCTCAGCAACCACTGCTGACAGGACAAAGGGGGCTGAAAGAAGCTTTTGCTGCTGTCTCCAGAACTAGTAACTGCTAACAGGGGAGCTTTAGCTCTTGTGCATAAAGATGAACTGTAACCACGCTAGACTCCTTCTTTCCAGCCAGGTTTCCACACGTGCCAACAACACATTTCTCTTCTGGAATAGTTTATCCCAAGTGATCTTTTGAAGCAGTATTTGCTGCTGATACACTGCAGTAAGATGTCAAGGGAACTCATTATACAGCCATTTCTCCCACTTGAGGACACAAGACTTTCACCTTCTTTCAACACCATTTCACAAGACAAACTAAAAAAGTCACCATGAAAAAACAAACAATGTAAACTTGGAAGGGAGGATTCTGCTCACTGACAAAAGATAAAACTGAAAGTTTTTGTTTGAAAAATAAAGCTTAGCTTCCCTTCCGTTAGAGAAATCTGAATTAGAGTTTATCTAAGGTGCCAAAGTACCCAGACATTATGTAATCTGCAGATTGTATTTCCATGGAGGTATCTGCAGTGCAGTAATTCTTCAGTCAGAGTTAAAGACACAGGCTTCACTTTACAAATGACAGAAATGAGCTCAAGGTCTCAATACAGTGAACTGCAGAGATGTCCAGAATAACTGAGGAGCTCTGGGGAAGTATCTGAACCCTCACCCTGGCTAGTTGTCTTCAAGATTCTTAGAACCACAGTATTTGCTACTGTTCTGCTTCTACCTTATTAGATGATTAAACAAATGAGACTTAGCTGAATAAGTTAATAATGTTGGGATCTATGTATTTTGATGCACTTCTATCAACCAAATTTACAATTGTAGATGGTATCTTGCTGGTATCTTTTCCTCCTGTCAGAGTACCAAAGTCAAGATCTGTTTCAACTTTCTGATTGAAGGCAAGGTTTTACAAGTTAAATCCATACTGTTTTCCCATCTTCCAGATTCTGCATGTAAAACTCTCTATGTAGCAGGTCATCTGCAGGGACTGAGTAAAAGACAAGATTAACATCTCACTGTTAGTCCTTTTCTTCCTTGATTATTCACTCTGGAGGCCACTTAAAACATATCTACCATCCTCTAAACTACATGAATAAATGTAATAAATGTAAATCTAACATCTTTTTGAAGCATAAGGGATGCTTTTTGCATAAAGTAGTTGCTTAAAGAAATGACACTGCACTGCACTGTGGTCAGAGCCCACCTAAACATTTCTGTTCTCCAGCAATGTAAACTATTCCATGAAGTTCAAACAAAATATCAATCTGATCACACCCAGGAGCTGATTGCAGAAAACCAAATACCAGTGTAGAGTACTGCCAGTCAAAAAGGGTAGAAAAGATGGATTGCTAGAATAGTATAACAATGCTGGACTCCAAAGGAGCAGCCAGCCAGGCTTACAGGCTCTTCACCAATGATCCACAGCAAGTTCTTATAATCAGCTTATGAAAGTACAGACGTGTGATGCTTCCACTGCTAACACCCCGGAAATGAACTCTTTCAGAACTTGCACATTTAATATGCACTAACAGAGCTACTTGTCTAAAGGATGGAATAACTTCATGTATTTATTTCTGCTATCAGCTTCTATTTATTTGCAATGAGTCCCAAACTCAAACACCACTCTGCCTGTTCATGTGCAGTCAGAGTAAAGGCCAGTGAGAACACTCACTACACAGTTCAAAGCAGCAAATGGCAAATACGCAGGTAACATCACCACCTTTCATCATACAGGAATGAATTCTGATTTAGAAGAACTAAGAGAATGTGAGTCTCAGGCCACAGCAGGGCTAAAAGGAAGAAAGACACAGAAATATGAGAACTAAATCTAAGACCTGTCACCCAAGCTGATTTACAGACAAGACTCTACAGAGTACTCTGAAGGCATCTGGAAATATAGGAATATGGGGTGGGGTTTTTGTTCATGTGAAAAATAGTCAGCACTCAAACAGCCACAGCTCCTGAAGTCCTGAGTACCTCAGCTAAAGCTCTGTGGGGAAGGTGGACATGTGTCTACTCATTGTAGATGTGGAAAATACTTTTATGTTCTAATACATTTATCATCTCCATAAGCTTCTCACGCACACTAGTTCAGAGCATGGTAATGCAGGAAAACAACGTCGCTCTTTTAAAGTATAGAACTTTGATGTGTGTTACCTTTTCCTCCTCTATTTTTTGTTTCCTCTTTTCTTCTACTGCTGCCCTCCGTTGTTCCTCTTTCTGCTTCATTTCTTTTAGCTTTCTCTGCCTTTCTTCTAACTGTTTTTCATACTGGAGTTTTGCTTTTCTCTCCTTCTCAAGGATTTGTGTCTCTTTGGCAGCTGTGAGAATATTTTTAGGAAAAAATTAAAATCAAACTTAGCCATTCATTGATATTGGAATGCAACTTACAAGCAAGAGACATTCCAAGCAGAATTATTATCACTTGAAGTGAAAATGTACAGGGAGATGAGCTTGCAGAGGTGGATGACATCACACATGACCACAGGTTCATCCTTAATTCTGTCCCCAGGTTGGAAGTGGAACTAGAACCTTGCCTGCCACTAGGCTTTACTGTCTAGACAGGAATATCAGGATATGTATATTCCCTATGTTAAGCATACACTTTTCTTATCAACATAATAGTGATGTCTCTGTAAGGAAGCAGTAAATTAAGAATCAAAAAGCAGAATTTTCTGTGTAGTGTTTTTTCTTTTTTTTAGTAAGAACAAAATACAGTAAAAATATTTAAGGCACTGAGTGACAAGATGGGAAGACCCTACAGTTCCTGCATTGGACTTCAAAATGGTTATATCATTGTTCTCTGCAGCCTCCACCAAGGAACAGCTGTGTGCAGTTCAACAGGAAGCCTCAGGTCCTGTGACACAAAGCTAGTGGGTGAATGCACAGGGTATTTTCCATGGCCAGACAGATGAAATGAACCAAGAGACCAGACAATTACACCAACGATGCACAGGCAGCATCTACACATAGGGCCCCCAGAATATTTCTGAATTTTTTATGCATCATAATACTACTCTGTTCCCATATTAGGATAAAGCAATAATTCCTGTTGTTGTGGGTCTTTGCTTTTACGTTAAGAAACAAATATACAGCTCAGAAAGACATATCTCCTCACAAGCTGGGAGCCCAAGGCCCAGGACTGCAGGACACACTGTGACCCTTTCATCTCCTGCTACACACACGTGCACTGATTCACATCACAAACAGCATGAAGCTGGGCAAGAGTTTACTGCTGTTCTCTAGTCTCAGACTCCCTGCTAAGATAAAGCATATACTGCTGACACGTCAATACAGGAGTCATTTCAGTGTGCTGGGAAACAAGGGAAGCAGCATTCAAGGCAAACAAGCCATCCAAGTAGCTAAAACTTTTTTGGTCTTCTCTGCATCAAACCTCAGTCTTCAGAGCTATAGGAAGAAGTTCTAAGCAAAAAGTTTTATTTTCCAAAGTGGTTTTGTTAAGGCTTTCAATAAGGAACTGAATAAATGTGCTGGGTGATCACTAAGCAATGGAAGGTCAGAAGTGACATAGAGCTTCAACAAGCTAAAACTCTCAACAGCTGTTTTCCTCTCAAATCAAAAACTTCTTCATTCAGGTTCACAGATGGACACTGATGCAAGACCAAGAGCAGACCTTGTCTCTTGTCCTCAGCACGCTGACAAAAAGTGACAAAAAGAACCTGGGAAAGGGGGATAGTAATTCCTTTAACACAAATATTTTAGAAAATTATATTTCTAGTGAAACATGAAAATACCATGTTGCTTTTCCCGCTCTTCTCTACGCTCCCTGGCCAGTCTTTGCCTTTCTTCTGTTCTTAGCATGGAACCATCTATCACTGTCAAAACAAAAATTTAAGACACATAATTGTCAATGATTTTGAACATTCAACTTTAAATAAAAAGTCTTTACTATCAAAAGGAGAATGAAACTTCCTGAGAGATGCACACACCACCAAATTACTGCACACTCTATATAGAGATAAAGATACCATCTGAAATATTAATGGAAAGCTGAACATCCTCCTTTTTCCCCTTTCCATTCTCTCCCTATTTTAATAGGTGCAAGAGAAAGCAGACACCATAGTGAAGGCTCAATAGGTATAGTCAAAAGAAAGCCCAAGAAGTCAGACATGTTAGAACACACCCTATTTCAAATTCAGCTCTGATCCTCATTCTTGTACATATTAACTCCCATGAACAAGAATGACAGGAATTCAGGAAAATGTCATCTGGGAACAGATAGTTCACCTGTCATGACAAATTCAGAGCACTGCAGGATATCCCATTTGCAGACTAAGCAGAATCGAGACTTAAGCAGTCTTTGCAGGCATAAAAACTTGAATTTCAGCAAGAAGTGTGCTGGTAACCTGCCCAGAGCACAAAACAATCATTTGTCTTTGCTGTCATGCTTTGCTTACAAGACAGGCAACTTCAACTGAACTCCGAGCTAGTCAAAAGCAGAAATCTGTCATCAAAATCAGACCTACAAACCATCTACCAGGTGACTCTGTGCTCGGATGCCCCCTGAAGAAAGAGCACAAAACTACTCTTTAAATATGTTCTTTTCAATCCCTACAAACTCCCCCTTGTGAACCTAGGACTTCATTAAGAGCAATGATCTCTAATTATACCTGGTTTAGTTGCTGTCTTTATTGAGGTCTGGACTGCAAGAGGGCTAATGGCGCTTTGGCTTCTTCTTTCTTCTGCTATGGCTTGGGCTGCAGCAACTGTGAGAAAGAATCATTCCACATTAAGAAAAGCTCTACAACTGAAACTCATGAATTAAATATCTAAAATAAATACATAAAATTCTATTTGAGAGTGTTGATGCTTTTATAAAATAACTGCTCAACTTGTAAGGAAGAACTTGTCAAATGAGAGTTGAGACCTAGCATAGCTTTTTGCTGTAAAAACAACATTTACCACACTTTATGTTTTAAGACTATGGAGTTTCAAAGACCAAACTTATTTAATAACTCTTCTAAGACAAACCCCATAATTTTGCAAAGTTATTTGTCTGACTTACACTTAATAATAAAAACACTTTGCTACCACATGAGCATTTGTGGGCTGGACACATGTATGTAATAGTCCATTAGCACTGGTAGAATCATATTTTGATGAGACCCAAGCAGGGAGAGGTTTATGAAGACCTGTCATTACTTCATGACATGAAACAGAAAGGGGATTAGCTACATAAGGTAAACCATTATGGGATGCTTACACCATACTTCTGAAACTGGATCTTCAAAAATAAATTTTAATTATAAATTAGACTCCAAAACACTAATTTGAGCACTTGTGCAGAGACCCATTCACCTTATCTGAGTTTCATCAAGGTGATGTCAGCAAAATGCAGGGTTACGACTCGCAGATAATCACACAGAAAAGAAATGCTACCAATATTAATTTTGCTAAATAACAAAACCCATTAATAAGTCAAGGAGACTAATTTACTGTATCACTTTCCCCAGATTTGCTCTGTTTTGGTATCAACTTTCTCTAATCACCTTGCAGGGTGTGAAGGTGAAGTGTTACAGGGAAAGCTGGCAGGGCAACCTGTAAGACAGCATTACCCCAGTGCCCTGCACAGCTCAAACAGAAGTGTCCTCACACACTGCCACCTTGTTCTCACCTTGGCTAACAGACACTGGGAGCTCAACTGGGTTCCTTGGAAAAGCCCAACTTCAGGGGAAGCAAGGCAACACACCACACAACCACCCCAACATGAGAAAGTTGAGGACAGTTTTACACAGAAAAGGCAAACCCACAAATCCACAAAAGGAACGTGTAACGTGCTGTGATCTCAACCAGAACATGAAAGACCAATAGTACAATTTGCTGTTATATTTCATAAAAGAAGACTACAACTGCCAACGATCTGACTTCCCTTTAATAAGAATAGTGCAGAATGCAAAAGGGGAAGGAAGAGTCTCCCTCTTCTCCATGCATTGCCATGACAACTAGTTGTGTCATGGTAATAACCCTCCCTAAGGCTGTGCCCAAGAACAATCACCTCAAAGTGCTTAATCCCATGTGATGTCAGTGATAAATGCTGATTACAATACTTATTCAGCAACTCTAAATTGTCACCCGCAGCTGTTGCCAAGTCTTGCATTAATTTTTCACTGCAGCAGCAAACAAGTCTTCCTCAACCCCATCCTATACATCTCTGACGCTCTTTTCAAACAAGTCAGAGACCAGATACTACGACATGATGAGATTACAAATTGGCAAAAAAAACCATCTTAAAAAGGGCTCACTGTAATTTCACTATCTAGATCAAAAGTCAGACAAAAATCTGATTTTTGTATGCTGTTGCATGTCACATGGGTGGGAATCCAGCCCAAAAAAAACACCAAGTAGAAAACAACAGAATTATCTATTCTAACACAAGTAGAAGTGGAAACAGCCAGAGGAAAAGCAGCCCACAGAAGGTGTTCTGAGAGCAGAAATGTACAGCCAGCGCATTCACATCCAATGACACCTTCGTACATTACAAAGGCTGAAGGAACATAAGCTTCTTCAAATACCACTTAGATTTCAGACAAATACAGAAAATCCAGGTGCATCTTTCCTCAAGGGAGAAGACAGAGGTGCCCAGGCAGCCTGAGCCAACTCAACCCAGGCAGGAAATAATCCCAACAGAACAAATTCACTCTGCACCTATGCTAGCTTCAGTTACGACCACCACTGGAATTTTGCCTCAACTCTCAAAGTTGAAGTATCAAAATTTCCATAACTAAGTTATAGTAGGAAGCAACCTGCAATTAAACAGGTAGAATATTAATTTGATTTTATTTCCAGAAATATTTTACTATTAAAAATCTTGCTGAACAAACCAGCCATAATGGATATGGGGGATTATGTATTTATTTACTCAATCAAAAATAAACATACAGTTGGAATACTGTTCAAGATTAGAAGGCACTGACTTAAAAGTGTGTCACATCTGCAAAGCAATTAGTCAGTTTATCTTAATTAATTAAGGTTGCAAAAGATTATTTGAGGTTCTGTAAGACAGGAAAGTGGGTTACAGAAACAGTTCAGCTTGCAGAGGACACAGAGGTGAAAAAAGTCTAGAAATACCCAGTCAGAGGACTTTGCACATTAAGGTTTTTTGTATGTCAGATAAAATATTTTCTATTCACTCCTTCAATGCTTCATTATTTGCATAGAAACAATGTGCTTACAAATTTGAAAGTAGCAGATTTGAGGCACAAGGCGTGCACCTTCATGTCACATGGGTGTGATCCACTTAACCAACAGAAAGCCAGAATTAAATGTGAACTGGGGAAGATTAATAAAAGGGGAACAGACATCACATTAGATACATCCCTGAGCTATGTGAGCTCAATTTCACAAAGTCCCTGGTCAACAGACAGGTTTTACAGCCCTTGACAATTTCATAGTAAATTTACAATACAAATCTGTGATTTTCGAAATCCACATTTTACTACAGTAAAAGAAAATGCATTGCATATTGTTGCACTATGAAATCTTTAAAAAATACATATCTTATTTTCTTATTTTGCTTTAATATGATAAACGAAACCTTAATAATTAATACATTTAAATGGGTTTTTTTGGCACAGATACCTATAACTTCTTTGCCTAGTTTTCCATAATGAATGTAGCAGTCTGCTATGGAGCGAAGCTTCATTGAAAAGAATTTTCCACAAAATACATTTCTGTAAAATACGCCTAATACTTCTGTAATGAATCAGGATCCCAGAAGAGGAATCCAGTTAACAACCATTTCACTAGAATCTGTGCCACATGTTGCATTACTGGGGGGGTGCTTTCACAGACATATTCAGCAAACTCCCTGTAGAAGAAAAATTCTCTTAGAGTCAAATTAAATCTCATTTCTATTCTGAACTGACCCTCCCACAGCAGTCTTTCACAACAATACTTTGTGATCAGCATAATGTGTGTGTTTATTTTACAGTAGTCTACCTTTAAATGCTCCAGGTAAAATTAATAAAAGTACAAACCATGCATGAGGCCAATAATAATATCTGCATATACGCATAATAAAATAGAGCTATTTAAAACATAACATGATTAGGTATTTTGGGAAGCAGTTTTCCTTCTGTGCCCTCATCACCGTTTAGCACCAGAGGTCTGGCCAAGCAAATCACAGATAAACCAAATCCACAGAAACACCAGGAGGTGACGTCCTAGACAAACCCAACTCTCCCAATTTCACCTCCAGCTCATGATGACAACAGTGCAGGTGCTGAGGTGCCTCCCTGCCACTGAGCATGATGGTACTTCCCTGATCAGGTTTCCAATATGCCCTGAAGAGACCGGTGCTAAAAATAAACCTTGATTTCTATTTCAACCCCTGCACACAGCTAATACCCTTGGCCCCTGCCAAGACTGGCAAAGGACCCGCTGCTGCTCTTAGTAAACCTCATTAGGGACTGAAGTGGCTCCATTCCTTTACCCAGCGAGGTGCAGTGCTCCCTCCATCCCATCCCCTCTCCTGGTGTCCACGACCCAGCCGGACACTGCCCCACTCGCTCTTCTCTTCCCTTGCAGAACTATGAAGGAGAGCAAAATGTGCTGACTTTCACAGCAATCCTTCTGCTTCTCATCATTTAATGACTCATTATGCAAAGCAAACAAACAAAAAAATCCCAGACTAAGCCTCTGAAATACGGGGTGTCAGGAGGTCTCCTGAATGTTAAACATTGTTATGCACCTAAGTGTTTCCGTAAAAGTTTAAAGCATATAACAAGAAGCCAATAAGCAACCCATGACCCAAAAGTGAATTTTCCAGCAAAGTATCTCTGATTTTATAGCAAACTGTGCCAAATCTGCAAGACTACCATTTTTGTCTTGCTCCAATACAGGGAGCTACTGTTTGTCAGTACGTGTTCAGATCGTTTTAAAAATTTTTGAACATACTTTCAGGAAAGATGAGGAAAGTCAGCATTCAAGTTTGAGATTTCCGTGTACTGCCTTTCAAGCTGCTTTCCACTCATTAATTAACACAGGTTAAGACAAATGGATGCAAGATCATATGTTTGAAGCTTTAAGAAAAATTAGGTATTGATTTTTACACCACGACTCTTTGTTCAGACAACACCAGAGGAAGGATGTACCTTCACACAAACAAGTGGACAACACAAAAAGTTTCTAACAATGAAGAGAAAGCCCTCTCTGTGTGCATTCCTCTTCCTCCTGTTCCCCCTTTTCTGTCTTTCCCCGTTGATTCTCACATCCCATCTCTGGGCTGCAAGGACTGAGAGGCTCCACAAGCAAACACGTGAGCTTCACAGTAGGCACCTTCTGACGGACCAGCTGGAAGGCAGATGGTTCTCCTGTTTTGTCTGGGCAGCCACCAGATGGGAAGCACACAGATCTCCAGAAAGCAGTGCATGCTCTCAGCTTCAGCAGGCTAGAAGAGCTTCCTGTTGTCTTACCCCCATCCCAGACTCTATTTGCAAACTTTGTCCTATTGTCTATTTGCAAACATGGGATATCTATTTTACTCCCTTTATGTGCCTTCCTCCCTTTGACACCATTTCTGCAGCTAATTCTGTACAACACTCTGGTTTTGCTCCCAAAGTTCAAGGCAGTTCAGGGTGATTTCTTCAGTTCATCACAAGTTTTGATCCCACAGGAAAACCCAACACAAGCATTCCTTTGGAATAGATGAATAAGCAGGTCCACAAGTAAGTATTTGACACATATTTGCAAGAACTTATATTTTCACTCATCTTTAAACATCCACATTCAGACTAAGAGCTAGAAATATTTTTTTAAAATCACTGATTAACAAAATTACTTACTTCTTACAAGGAAACCTGCAAAGATACAGCTGAAGCAATCTCAAAGACATATTATGATACTCATTCAGCCTAGGGCATGATGAGAAAGGCACTAGGAAGGTTGCTAGTTAATTTTTGCATTGATCTCTGTATACTTTGCCCTAGGGGAAGCACATAATCTATACCAAACTTGAATGTAATACAAGCACAGACCAAGGCATTGAAATATGTCCTTAACAGAATTGGCCATCTCCAGAACCTTTCTACAGTCAGAGACGCTACACCATTGCCTGACAGCCACATCAGATGAATACCAACCTTACTACCTCTAGTAGTCCGAACAGTACTGAAAACATATCTGTGGAGTCTCACGGACTCCCCCGTCACTGCATTCTCTTATTTTAACCTCACTTACACTGCTCAGCCACGAGTTATGCTTCTTGCTACTTACTGGGAAAAGCAACTGCCAGCACAATGCTCAGAAAGGACAAAGACATCACCAACTCTTGCAGAAGCTATCATAAGATCAGTAAGAGGCACTGTCCACACAGGGCTGACAAGCTAAATCCACCCTCTTCTCTGGAAAAGACACCTGGCTTCCACAATTTGGGGTTCTTTATTAGTGAGGCTGCACTCCTGCACAGCCATAGCAAAAAGTAACTTCAAGACAAACTCTTGCCGTCTTCTCTTATTTCACATCTGGTTTTTTCATTGTATTGTTTCTTTCTCTTACACTGCACTATCCAAAACACTGGCAATAGCTAACTTCTCTCCAAGACTTCCCTCTTTCCTGAACGGTCTGGGTTTTTTCACTTGCTAGAAGCATGGCCTTGAAAACGCTTTTGTCCTCTTGTTTGGAGGCTGTGGCTATTGTTTAATTCATGCAGCCCAAACAATGCCAGCCCAGAACACAGCCTAGCACTCTCAGAACGGACTTGAGACAAACCTTGTGAAAACACCATTTTGAGCTTTCTTTAGGTGGAAGGATAGCAGCTCCTTTACGAGACAGCAGTGAAAACTACTGCTTTTGCCTTTTACGCTTGATAAATTTCTTATGGAAAATTTAGAGCTCATTCAAACACTGTCTGTGCTTCAGAACAAGAGAGACTGCTGTTGGCATTTATCCCCAACACGCCAGTCTCAAATCAAATCAGTCCATACAGAAAAGTGCTTCAGGACACTGACAGGTCCACAGTGTTTAATGTAGCAAATCCTCTGTCTAAAGCAGAACAGGGGGGTACAAAATGTAAAAGGAAATAAATTGCAAATTTTCTTAAAGCTGTACAGTTCACCCAGTTAATCAAAAAATGAAGGCTCTGAGACATTCCACTACATGTAATGTAAGACCTCAGCAAAGTAACCATGGATCAGTCCCTGCCCCAAAGAGCTTGAAGGATAAGTAAAAAGTGGTAAATGGGTGTAAAAAAAGCAAGGAGGAAAAAAGATCTAAGGAGACTATATAAATAATAATAAAGAGACTATATTTTTTTCTTAATTCATTACCCATTGGCAGAAAGTCTTGTAAAGAATTCTGAAAGTGAGTAAGGTGACCCTCACTGATCTGGTCATCTGGAGATGACTGTCTTTGGTTTTAATGTCCAGAACACAACTTATATATTATTGATCAACAATAATGCTGCAAAAACGTTCCTCTAAGAAATTCTCTTGGCAAAATAAACAGAGGATAAGCTTTGAAATGAATCAATGTGTTCTAGATGTTCTTTAAGTATAAAGATCCTACAGTATTTCTATATTCTTGTAGCCAAGCCTTCTTAGACTTGGAAGAGGAATTTTAACACTTGGAAGCTTTGAAACACTTGCCCAGAGAACGAGCCACTACAATATCTATGCTCCCTCCCAAGATTCAGGTCAGTGCATTTAGACAACAGAGAGTGTCTGTAAATTAGGAGTCAGTTAAGCACTCATAAAAGAGTATTTTAGAAGTTCCCTGTGAATTATGAAGGCAAAAAACACCACGAGAAAAGAGAGATTATTCTGAGCATGGCCAGCTGTAACTGTTTTCTTCAAAGGCAACATCAGCTGGGGATCTTTCACCTAGAAAAAAGTTCCAAACTGACCGGAATATAAAAATAATTTAGATGAAAACAAATGTCAAGCAACTAGGTC
Source organism: Platysteira castanea (assembly GCA_013397175.1). Lineage (NCBI taxonomy): Eukaryota > Metazoa > Chordata > Aves > Passeriformes > Platysteira > Platysteira castanea. Next base: position 585,537 of record VYXC01001683.1, on the reverse strand, counting down.
AGCCTTCCTTAAAAGCAAAGACTTGTGTCCCTTTATGCACAGGCATTATGCAGCACAGCAGCAGTTTCTGTCTCTTTCAAACAAAAACAGTTCTGAGCAACACTTTTTTTCTTCCATGAACCCCACACTCCAAAAAACTTAATCACCAGCATCTAGAAAGGTTTTGATTATTGGACAGGCATATCCAAACACACTGAAAGCATATCAACAATTTAAGGTTAACCTGGTTGTAAGCTGCATAATAGGAAGCTAAATGGCACTGCTTTATTTGTGGCAGACAAGAAATTTGCAGTCCCAGTTGGATTTTAAAATACCACAAGTAATCTGATAAGTCATATTCACGGAAGTCATTAAAATTGCATGCTCAGAATTTTGTCAGGGTGTCCTTTCACAAGAGGACCGCAAGCATCTCCAATTATTTAATCAAATTTAAAGACAACCAGGAGCATTCGATACCCCTATTATTATGACTAACCTAGATTATTTCTTCCATTTATCCTGTTGTAAACCATAATAACCCTTCTTTACTCTCTCATCACCTTTAAGAACTGACAATAACAGTGTATCAGTACTTTAAATATTCCTCTGTTTCCTTTTTGAAAAACACAAGTGTATGAAGAAGCAGCAGTCCTTCATTCCAGTCACATTTTAAGACTATGAACAGTTAGGGACAGGGTAAGCCACTGCACCTCTGGGCTCTCACCACTGGAGTTATGACCCTCGCAAGTCATTATTTGCTAAATAGTTTCATCTGAATTGAAGCATGGAAGCCAAATTTATATTTTGCAGTTTTAACACATGAAGAAATATGTAGACAATGGAACACTCTACATAAGAAACTGAAAAAAATATGTTGTATATGCACATGGTTTGGGTGGATTTTTTGTTTGTTTGCTTTTTTTTCTCCTTACAGCAAGGAAGATATCTCTCCTGAATGCATTTGGAGAAATCTCAAGAATTTAAAGTTTTAAATTTAAACAAAACCTTGTATAAACCACTTAAAACTGGAAGTAATCTTTAGAATGCTAAGCACCTAAATACATAGCATTCATCTTTATGAATCAGCATGATATTATCCCTACCCTGCACAACTGTATTTCCATGAAGAAGAAGAAAATTAAATTAAGGCTCATAGCCATTAAGTTCTCAGCCTAATTTGGGAATATTCTCTCACCTATGAGAGATCTATGTGAAATCCAATTTCTGTGCAGTTCTTTGCATTTATCATCTTGGTACTCTACAAAGCAGTGTTACTACTTTCACGCAGGGAAAAAAGATGAAGCACAAAAAACCCTTAAAAACTTTCTCCAAAGTTCTGAGGAGTTTGACAAAACAAGAAATTGAAGCCAGCCCCAGTGATCATCAGCTGAATACCCCAGTCACGGGCTGCCTTTGCTCCACAGATGGAGCCCGTACCAGTCACTCATTCAAACATCACCAAGTAAGACAACAACTGAATGCTCAAGATGCTTTTAATGTAGCAATCCCATGCTGTGAGAAGCCTGGCAAGGAATGGTTTCCTTATCCTGCAGCTTCTCAGGCAAGATCTGAAGCCCGCCTCTAATGACAACCACACTGCAAGTCCCAACGGCTTTCAAGGACCCAAATTCAGAAGTAACTTCTTTCTCTCTTCCAGCAAGCAGCTCAGATGCACAGGTCAGTTCATCAATTGTCTGACTGACAGATGCATCTGGATCCCAAATAATTTTCTCTAGACAGCACTCACCATCTTCTGTTGTGGGACCAAGACTGTACCCAAGTACAAGTACAAGACTGTATCCAAGTTCTCTAGTACTCTTACAGTTGTTGGTACAAGCTTCTGTTCTTAAGTTATGTTTTATAACTATTACCTAGAGACCAGACAAATCTGTGCACGTTCCTGACTACTTGCTTGAGCAATGAAGTTGCACTATTAGTTATCCATCCATCCATCCATCCATCCATCCATCCATCCATCCATCCATCCATCCATCCATCCGTCTTTTCATGCCAATTTTGTGTACATGCACTTGATCCATCTGTTGCTAAGAACTGTGGTCTAGGCAAGGTGGACAAAGTCAGACAGTGTCACTTACACAGGGAGAAAAAACTGATTACATGGAATGAAGCTGTTGTTCTACTAGAAAACTTCCAACCAAACTGGGACCTGCAAGTCATGGAATTTATGCCTGCAGCTAGATTTGTTGAAAAAGGCACTTTATTTTTTTCCCAAACCTGAGACACTTTTCCCCAACCTGAGACAGGGTTCCCAAAAGATCATGCAGCTCTTGGAAAGGAAAATATATATGAACAGCATTTAAATATACTGTTCTGAACTCCTTAACAACAGCAATTCAACACATGAGTGGAAATCCTGGCAACAGCAGAGGATTACCAAGCTCTGGTAAAAAAAATCCCAACATTCTCTACCACCCATACTACAAAGGACAGGAGTTTTCAGTATTCCAGTGAAAATGAAGACAATAAATGTAGACTACAGCAGCTTAAATTACAGGTATTTCTCCTCTGATTACCCACACCACTCCAGGAAAACCTCACTTACTGGATAAACCACAAGTACCCGACTATTCCCCTCTTCTCACATCTTAACAAGCTCAGCAGTACTTATGGCATTAGAATAGGATCAAAAATTCCTCTTCATCCCTGAGGGATGACAGCAGCAAGCATGGATAACAAAAATGGGGTAAGCAACTGCCATCTATGCACTGCTGGTTCAGTGTACAACCAGAATTTCTAATGTTAAGTGATGTTCAGAAACCTTAACTGCCTTCTAGTTGTACCTTAACTGCCTTCTAATTGTAGTAGCAAATTCTGCTTTTTGTCATCCACATAAAGGAAATAAGATTGGACAAGTATGTCAGGGCAGAAAAAGATTACAAAGGTGTTGCAGTCCGGTTCTGGGCTGCACCCTCTCTGAAGACAGCTTTGTCCATAGAAAGAATCAGGAACAATATTGTTGGTAGATATTCATGGATGTTTTATTTCTCTGACCACATGGCAGCCAGAAGAGACCCAGACCAGCACATCGTAGCCGGGTCAGGCACAAAACCTTTTCCAACTGTACCCCCAAGACCCAGGAATCATGGGACAACCACAGTTTCTGGGGCGGGGAAAACACCTATAACCAATAACAAACAGGATAACACCAGGGAGCTTGGAGACCCCGCAGACCATGCTTCAACTCAGGGCCCATCCCCCGGGGGGTGGCACCCCACACAAAGGTGCTGTAGAACTGGCACTGCAGGCATGAGTTGGTCTGCAGAATCTTAATTACAGCTGATACTCAAAGAAGGATAAACACCTTTTCCTTACCTCAATACTAGATTGAATTTAAGAGAATATTTTTCTTGCCAAATGTACCAAATTGGTATGGAAGTTAGTTACAAGTGGCACCATGGGATTCTACACTTGGAAGGCCTAAAATAATTAACAAGCACCAATCACCCACAAATAAAACCAGTATCAAGAGGCTGGTCAGAGAGAGCAGAAGTGAACAGAACAAGAACCCAGAAGTGTCTTTTAATAAGGACCCACAAAGGAACCTATGCAGAAGGTGACTATACACTTCTTAGCCAGGCTGCCAGAAAGAGCTGTGGTTTCTCAGCAAGATGCTCCTTCTTTTTATTTGTCTTTAAATGTGAGATTCCCAGACAAAAGTTCACTGACAAATGACTGAAGGCACAGAACACTGTATTTATTTTACAAAGATATTTGTTCTCCAGATTAAGACAGCAAAGTACACAACTGCCCAGAGAACAGCAGAAACTGGGTCTAAGCATTCTAGTTAGCAGGTATTTTGGAACTGAGGAGTCCCCCCACGCAGCCAACTGAGCTTAGAAAAGCAGGAAGTAATATTCCTCTCTAAACACGTCGCAGGGTAGCGTGGGACTGAACGTCAAGGTTCCTTTGGGTGTCTTTTTTTTTCTACATCTTCTCCAAATAGCTGCAGTATCAGACTTGGTTGCTGCTCACAACTTCTCTAAAGAGCAGCAAATACTGTGGAAAATTATCTTGCAAATTCCACTGTCAACCACTGGATTGCAAGGATGATTTCTAAACATCATTTGCTCTCTCCAGGGAGTGCTACTGACAAGAAGTCAGGAGCAGAGCTGTAGCGGCCTGTGAGCTCACAGACAGCATTGATTCACTGCACATTAGCACTGAGTTTATCTTTGAGAACACAACTGCTACGAATGCATTCTATGTACACTGAAGTTTAGACTCTGGTTCAGTGACTTCTACCCCTCAGGGAAAAAAATTCAAGGTCTAGCCTTTACAGGATCTAGTGAGGGAGGTTGTTTTTTTAACATGATGTGCATATTATAGCATGTGCCTATCTGAAGGGAGATGGAGCTACCTGGCCCAAGGAGCACTTCCCCACTGATTCTGGGACTTAACCTAGGTCATGACAGCTGTCAGCAAATATGGGTGCCCATGTTTGGAAAAATTTAGGAGCCATCATGTAAGTGCATCCAATATGCAAAATAAAATTCAGCTGTTCTAGCAAGAAGAATAAAGTCCAAAGAAAAATAGCTTGTGTAGGTGAGAAGTACTATCTTTTGGCAGATCTTTATCCTTCTGGAGCACTAAACTGTCTTAATTTTGAAATAGAAACAAAAAGTAATTAAATAATACTCCCGACACCCAACACCCTGAAGAAGAATGCTAAATCAGAGTTGTGCATTCAGGACCCTTTGCCAGCACTCTTCTTTATGTAATTATACATATACACCAAAAACAATCAGGCAAGAGGCTCTCAGAGTAGTTTCTGTACCTAGTCCTCGTTAGTTAGCTTAGATCAAACCACAGTTCTCTTTACTGTTTTTTTGTGTGTGTGTGTGTGACTGGGATAAGAAAATGTTTATCTTTCCTAATGGCTCACCCACAAAGCTTTTGCGTGGAGATGTACTACAAAATTATGCTGGAAACACACTTCATGCATGCACAATACTCGTTCCAGAGTATATTATTAAGGACCTTAAGTACAAATAGGCACATAAACACAGCCAAAGACAAAACAAAAGCAGAGCTTCTTTAGTCCTCTTATAACGCCAGTAAAAAAAAAAAAAAAAAGTAAAAAATAAAATAAAATCTTTGATTAGAAATCAATGCCAGGGGCTGTCTCTGCCTTCTGCACCCGGGACCGAACACATCGCTGGGCAAACCCTCTGAAGGCAAGAGCCACCACAGACACCGACAAGTTCGAGAACCGGTGAAGAAGGGGCGGTTCGTGTAACGCAGCCTCCCCGCAGCCGCCTCTGCTGCTGCCCACGAGCTCCGGGAGGTCCCGAGCCAGCAACCACCGCCCGGAGCTGCGGAAAAGGACGGACCGCGCGGGCGGGGAACGGGGCTGGGGCCGGGCAGCCCCGGCGGCCTTCACTCGCAGTGCCCCTTCCCCGCCCCGGGACGGGGCCGGACGTCCAGCGNTGCGCAGGCTCCGCCCGCTCCCGCCCTGCCCGGCACCGGGAGCGCTCCCGCGTCCATCCGGGGCGGCCACGGGGAGCGCCGGGCGCTGCCCTCGGTCTGCGCCTCCAGAGGGAGCGAGGATGCTGGAGCGTGTCCCGCCAAGGGCGGCGAGCCTCCTGCAAGGACTGGGGAACGCGTCCGATGAGCAGCGGCTGAGGGAGCCGGGGGTCTCCGAGAGGCTCGGGGAGACCTCATCACTCCCTGACAGGAGGGTGAAGTGAGGTGGGGCCGGTCTCTTCTGCTGTGTCTGCAGGGAGAGGACTAGAGGAAACGTCCTTAAACGGCGACAGCAAGGGATTCAGATTAGNAGGAGGAGGAAGAGGAGGAGGAAGCGCAGGACGGGGGTACCGCGCCGCCCTCCGCCATCTTCAGCGCCGGGCCGCGGGAGTGCCGGGCGGGCCGCGGGGCGCGGGGCGCAGTGCGCAGGCTCCGCCCGCTCCCGCCCTGCCCGGCACCGGGAGCGCTCCCGCGTCCATCCGGGGCGGCCACGGGGAGCGCCGGGCGCTGCCCTCGGTCTGCGCCTCCAGAGGGAGCGAGGATGCTGGAGCGTGTCCCGCCAAGGGCGGCGAGCCTCCTGCAAGGACTGGGGAACGCGTCCGATGAGCAGCGGCTGAGGGAGCCGGGGGTCTCCGAGAGGCTCGGGGAGACCTCATCACTCCCTGACAGGAGGGTGAAGTGAGGTGGGGCCGGTCTCTTCTGCTGTGTCTGCAGGGAGAGGACTAGAGGAAACGTCCTTAAACGGCGACAGCAAGGGATTCAGATTAGATATTAGAAAAAAGGAATTCACTGTTCAGATGATCAGGTATTGGAACAGGCCGCCCAGGGAGGTGGTGGAGTCACCGTCCCTGGAGGTGTTTAAGACATGTCTGGATCTGGTGCTGAGTGATGTGGTTTAGAATTATGGAGCTGTCAATATTGGAGGAGACCTTCAAGATCATCAAGTCTAGCCATCCACTCAGCACTGCCACTGCAACCTCTAAACCATATCAGCCAGTGCCAGATCCAGAAACCTCTTAAATATGCCTTTAGTTTAGTGGTTATGGGGTTGAATATTTTGAATATTCTATGAACATCTGCCAAAGGGGCCGACAGAATTGGCCACCCCACGGGAGCGATCATGGTCCCTCGCGGGCCAGTGCTGAGGGGAGCCCAGCACCACTGGCCAGCTCTGAGCCGGATGGGCATGGGGCAGCTCCTCAGATACCTCACAGGCCAGGGGTAATTTGTGTCCTCACGACTGCAAATGTCATCCCATCACTGCATGGGGGTTGGAACTAGATGGTCTTTAAAGTCCTTTCCAGCCTAAACCAATGTGTTATAAACAATGATGAATTGCCTTCCAGTAGAGAGCTCTCAAGGAGACATGCTGCTCTAGTTGGTTATCAATAAATCTGGGAATAATCTCTTATCATTTTGCCTCTGAGTTTATGCTCCGAGAACAGTGAGGGTAAAGCAGCGTTCTTGGCCTTACTAAAGGACAGATTCTTTGGGCCTTGTGCAGGAAACTCCTTTTGCAATCATGAACAGAAAGTTTGCCTGCCAGTGGGCCAAAAAATTATCCCATAAATGTGATGAATGCAGAAAAAGAAGCAGTAAGATAAGGTAGTATTTCAAGACAACAAAAAAGGAACCTTTTAAAATATTCCAAGCAGGGCTCCATTTTAGCTTGATTATTCAGACTTGCCCTACTCTTTGTTTCTTTTTTTTTGTTATGTTGGCTATATGTGTGTGTAGAGAATCCTTTGTCTGTTGTTTCCTCTCAGTGTTAATAGAATGTCAATTATTAATAGTACTATTTAAAACAAATGCTAAAGGGGGAAAAAGCCCCTACACATTCAATGCCAGATTTCCTAGGTTTATGTTTATAATGTATGGTAATAACACCAGCAATCTCCATGTCCTTTATACACATGCTGAAATTAAATTTCACCATTCCACTGAGAGACAGTCAGATGTTATCCTCGTTTTACAGATGAGAAGACTGAGTCATTGAAATCAGAGTCTCTGGTTATGTCATGAACAAAGCAGCACAACAAAAAAGCCCAGCCCATGATTCCTGATTCCTTGTTCTGTATCCATTTATTTTTCCATCTTCCTTTAATCAGCAACTATCAGAAAATCCCACCAAAATAGTTTGTATTGATTCTCAACAGCATAAAGTACAATAGGTGTGGTATGAAAAAATAGTCAAACTACCTGATAGAATGTAATTTTTATGTTTTGCAAACCCCGAAAGTAATGTGTAGTTATGGGGCTGTACTTTCTGTATCTGTAATAATAAAGTATTCATTAATGTTTTGAGGTGCCTCTGAATTTTTATTAGGTTACAGTTATTTTCCTTAACTTTCCCATTTCTCTAACACACTGTGCAATAAAAGAGGTCAGAGTCTATTTATACATTTTGTTCCTCTGAAAAAGGTGAGACAACTGGCATGGGAGCAATCACACTGAAGGGGATGCTTGCAAACAGAATGGGCAACTAAAATTCATTTTCAGATGACATGGCATTTTCTTTTCTCTCCATCTCAACAGACACATATGTGAGTGGTCTCACTGCTTGCAATATGACATGCCTGATATTCTGCACGTGCAAAGCTTCAGAGTAGAAGGTATGAATTACAGGAAGGGAAATAAACCAAGTGTTGCACACTCAGGATGTTTGTGGTGGTTCAGTAGAGGCTGTAAAGTTAAAATAAGAAGGCCAAGCACATACAAATTCATGAGAGATAAGAAGACTCTTGAGGTAGAAGAGGGGCATTGTCCCTCCCTGCTCTCCATATATCTACATACTGCTTGATAAGCATATCTTTTATCTTTAGACACACAGGAACTGAGCTAAGAAAATCTAACCCAATGTGGAAAATGTGTTATCTTTTTCTCTGATGAGCAGTTTGGGAATATTTGAGCTAATGTTGCAGCAGTTGCAAATGTAACGTCCATCTTACTTCATTTTAAACCTCATTTCTCGGATTTTCAGTTCAGTCATGTAATTACTGCTTATGCATTTTTGGAGGAATTTCATTAAAATTTTGACCTCGCGTGGCTTCAGCAGCACTTAGAATTGTCTTTCAATTTTTCAGCTTTTGCAGATTTGATTGCAGTAGCTGATTTATCCTAATCCTTTAGAGACTGTACTTTTTTCCATGTCCCTGTAGAAAAAGGAATAATTTAATTTTACAGTCATTTTTTCTGTCCTTTTAGTTTTCATGTGATCGTTTCTGACAAATCTTTCAAAGCTGTTTCAGGCTGAATCACTGATGGGTGCATCTTAGCATTGTGAGATCAGAATCAATAGAGCCCTGGCACTGCATGTAATGTGAGATTCCAGGGGGTTATACTATCCATTTCAGTTTAAGGAATACTGAAAGTAGTTGTAATAATAGTAGCTGAAACTAGTCAGGTAGAAGCTTGCACTTGTGATGATCCAGATGCAAAAAGAAATGCTCAGAAAATACCTAAGCCACTGATAGATCTGGGGAGAGTGTCAGAGGAAGAAGCAACCACCTCTTAATTTATTCCTTACTCTGTTTCCCAAAGTATCCAGTGTTACACAGTATTAGATGTTGTGCTTGTCTGGACTCAGTCTGAAATCTGGTATAATGGCTTTTATATTCTAGTTCAAGAAAACAGCCCCCAGATTGTCTGTGAGACTACAGGTCCTAATTCCTTTGGTCATTGAAGTATCTAACAGTAAGATGTTTGTGTGCATTCAACTTTATTTATGTCAGAGTCTCGCTGAGTAAGAGCTAAAACAAGAAACCAGGAAAATTAAATGTATTTGTATATCTATATCCCTGTGTAGGATTTTGAAAAATTATGAACAAGTATTTCCAAATATTTTAAGTCCAAAAGTGTAAGGCTTGTATTGTGACAGATTATAGTGGGTTTCCTGTGATGAATTTAACGGCTATGGCTGATGGAAAGAAAATCAGTGGCATGAAAATTATTGTAGCTGCCCAATCTTCTTTCCAAATGGACTTTAACCGCACATTCTTGTTTATTACTCTCCTGCTGGGACAAATACCTGCAAACCTTGGTGTTAATAATACATCTGTACCCTAAGGACCTCATTTCTCAGCTCTGGCTCAAGTTCACTTGTATTTATCTGGGTGAATAATTCCTTAGATGTGAAGTTATTAGACAATATTGCCGAATAGAAGAGATACAGAATCCAGCCTTTAGTTTGCCCTCGGCCCAGTATGTTTATTAGTTACCTGGATGACAGAATGGGAAACATTCCTTTATCATTTGTATGCACTGCTGATATGGCAGAGTACAAGCATGGAATTCAAAATGATCCTGAAAGTTAGAGGTATAATCCAGGAGAAGATGAGGGTAAATAGAGACGGATGCAAGATAAAACATTTAGACAAGAACAATTCAGTGCAGAAAGGCATGAGAGAGGACAGCTTGCTAAATAGCAGATAGAGCAGAAAATAATCTGGGATGTCACAAGCTGAGCATGAGTCAGCAGTTGCTTGGTGTTGTGAAAAGGGAAGCGCCTGAGAGCAGGGACAAAGGGTGGGCTCTGGGACACACAGCCCTCCTCTGCTCATCGGCAGTGCTGGAGATCAGCAGGACCACTCTTGGGGTGCTGCCTGAGAAGATACAAGCCAGATGGGGATCATCTAGAGGAAGTTAGAAGAAATAATGAGCGGATGAATGAAGAAAGTTAAAGAACTGGAATTAATTTTTTTAATCTAAAAAATAGGTAAATAAAGGGTGATAATCTTCTTTCTTTGAAACAGAGAGAATAAAAGATGATTGATGTGATTTTAATCAGTGAAGATTATTTGATTTTAAGGAAAACACTATCAGGTAGGGGTAGGGAAGTAACAGTGGGGTAGATTGCTGGGGAAGCAGTAAAGCTCCAGCACTGGGGATCTGTGTCTGGGCGAGTGTCAGCCCAGAAAGACAGGTCTGATCAGAGGAACCCCATGACCTCTCGAGCTCTGTCTCAGATATGTATTTCTGTGATTCTGGCACTCCTACTTGTGCATTTTGGGACTACTGGCCAGAACATGTATTATTCACTGCAAGGGTTGCAGAACGGCCTTCTAAAATTAGACAGAATGTTCTAAGCAGTGACAAAAGATAAATGAGTTCAAGGGAAGACATGGTGGTCATGTGGCTGCTTGGTTGGCTGGCAGAAAGGGTTTGATGCTTCAGTGCATGACACCAATTCTGTATCTGAGATCATCCTTTCTGTGTAATAGTTTACTAAGGGCAGGAGACCAACTTATGCAGAAAGGAATTGAGAAAGAACATGCACATGTAACATATGGAAACAGATCCACTCCTCTCCTATCTGCCATCCTGTGCCTGCCCACCAGTTCTCACTTCATAGAATTACACCTATGTGTTTTCTTAGAAAACATATTCCCATACAAATTTTAGTTCTTGCAGAGGTCAAAATAGGGTTAAGTAAGTCTGTTCTCACCATCTCTTGTCTTTTCAGTGTTTATGTATATACTTATTTATCCTGTGGCTTTCCATCAAGCATAAGCTCTCTCTGAGGCTGGCAGTTGCTATATTGTGTATGTGTATGGGTGTGTCTGGTAAGTTGAATATGCTGAAGACAGTAAACAAATAATATTAAATTATAAAAGTTAAGCTTTTAGGCCAATTCTTGTGAAAGTGGCCTAACAGCGTGTGTCAAAGCTGCATCTGTTCAACCAAACTGAGATGCTCTGTGCCCAAGTTTTCACTGCATGTGTCATCACTGGCTATTTAATTGTGTTGCCACATGGTCTAGGAGCCTGCAGGAATAATGGCTAAACATGGACCACAGTAGGCTGCTCCCTACCCCAAAGAGCCCAAACCTGGTCCTGGGTTTGCTACAGGAGATGTGAAGCAGCTGAATAATTTTTGAAATAATTTCCATACTTGTTTCCCTCCTGTCCTGATCTGATTTGGAGCAGTACATTCCCCAAAGGAAAGATTAAGGGGAATCAGCTCAGTCAATTTTCTTAGGGTACAAATCCCATCACACTGAGTCATTGTACAAATTCAGCACTGGCTGTGCAGATTCCAGCATCTCCCTTTGCCTACAGCACAGTCTGGTAATTACTACTGAATCATTTGAAATTATCCAGAATTTTGATGTGATTACCGTCAGTGGATTTCAACAAGCTAAACACTGATATGGTAATCCTTATCACTTCTAACACCAAACAATTTAATCTTATCACCATGTGCTGATGAGATAATATATTCCAGTCGTGGCTTTTATGAATATTTTGTTGTTCCAAGTGGTGTTGAGATAAAACACCAATGTGAGTTACAGTGTTTTGTTAGTAGTGCTGTGCATCTGACTGAGAGGACATTTTTTGAAGACTCTTAAATGACTTCTCAAATCTATGTAATTAACATACTTAGTGCAACACAACATGTAATGATCTAAAAATCCATCTGATTGATCCCTGCCTAGAAGTGAGCACTTATGGGAAATATGAGAATACAGAATAATTTTTCAGTTGTTGGAGCATGAAAATATTTCTAAGTAACTTAGTGCTGCTTAGATGTTTTTCTTTGTAACAGCTCAAAGGTCGCTGGTCTTGAAAGATCAGTCGTCCAGGAAGTCTCCTCGAACAAAAAAGAAGAACAGTCAGTCATGCAAATTTTATTTTGTGCAGAGCTCCTTGGCAGAGAACAGGAGAGTCCCTGGTAACTGCCTCACTGCCTTTGGAAAAAGCAAGAATAAAGGGCAGGTTGTTGTGATGATGGGGAAGGTTCTTAGCAAAAGGACAGAAACTTGGTCTGAAGTGTTTGCTTCCTTAAGTTGTTTTAAGATGTTTGCTTGGGGTTTGAAGAGTGGCTCTGCCTGCAGTAAAAATGAGATTTCTCAGGAATAGTTCCATTTCCCAAACTCTGTGTAGAGCTTTTGTTTCAGACTGCCACCTGCTCTCCAGGCATTTCCTGGCAGGCCTCGATTTCATAGCCTTGTTACACTGTCTAGTTTACCTGCAGAGGTTTGGTACAGGCAATGTTCTGCCTTTGGCTAGCCGTTCCCATTCCGCAGGAAAGTGAACTCAAGACAAAGAGAACCCTGGAAATTATGGTTACACTGTCCTGCGCACAAAGTAGGAGAGGACAAAGAAATGGTTTTGCAGCAGCAGCAGCAAAAATCCACCAAAAATCTAATATTGATTTTATGAACACACTTGATAGCTGAAGCTAATTTAATCCAAATTATAACTTTCTGCAGTATTTTAGCATTTACCTACCTGAAAATCCCTCCTTTATCCCAATGCCTTCTAGCTGCTGTTCCAAGCAGCTTGTAAGGTGAGTGGGCCCTAACAAGTTGTGTTTTAGGATGACTTCCTCCAGTTTGCTTTCCCCTCTCCTGAGGGTCAAAGATGCTTTTGGTGTGGGATGGGTGCTGTTGGAGCTGCACCATAAAGGCCCATATGTGACCCTGGCACAGGGAAGTGCTGGCTGCATTCACTGTGCTGAGAAGCTGTGGCTCCATTTCTCACCTGGGAGTAACAACCTGTTAATTCTGTTGCTGAATATACCTTTCCCCCATTCAATTAATCAAATCTTACCAAGTTCAATGTGGGCTAAAATCCATGGGTCCTATTCAGCAGCATCAAGAACAATTTTCAGGTCTTGGATTACTTAATCAGTTTTAAAAGACCAATTTCGTACTGAAATAGCATTTAGGCAAACAGCTAAGTTTCTAAAAGAAAAGAAAATTTAATAAAATTTATTTGGAGAAGAGCTTCAGCAGTGTGGTTGTTACTGAACTCTGCAGTGTTCCTTCCTGTTTTGGCTTGGAGATTGCTGCCTTGGCAATCCCCACTGGCTCCTTACATGGCTTGGCAAGAACCTATTCTCACAGGCTGCTTCACCATAGACCCTACCTTGTCCTCCCATGAAATGGGCCCTCTGCTCCTGACCAGCTGAATGAACTGAAGTGGGATTCTGCAGGGACAAGCAGGAGGCCCCTGCCACAGTTTGGGACTGTAACACTGTGAAGCTCCTGTATTCCAGCACAGAAAGAGGGCAAGGAGCTAAATGACTCCAGTGTTTGTTTGTTTGTTTTGCCTAAAGAAGGTTCTTTGTAAGCGTATTCCACATGAGGATTCTTCTATCCATGTAAATAGATCCCTTGTGTCTGAATTTAAGTCTCTGTATATTGTTCCTTGTGCAATGGCTTAGAAATACTTTGGAGGCATTATCTGAGAGCTTTTATGGCTTCTCTCACATATTTCCTCTGCCTCTCTGCTCCTACACATCTATGCACACACAGTGAGAGATGCAGGGTCAGATTCTGATCAGACTTCTGATCATTTTACACATACAAAACTCTCTTTTTGCACTTTTTTGTTTTCTGAATTTCACCCATAAATCACTTTTGGACCCACTAGGCAGTTCTTTGTAAACACTAGCCCCATGAGAGCTGTGCTACTGAGGACCTCAGACTCCAGAAGGAGTGATAACTGGCCAAATTTGGAGCTGAGAGCCTTAAAACACAAGCACCAGCCCATCTGTGGCCAGTTTCCCTGCCTGGTGGAGTTGTTTTGTGAAGTTGTTACTACAGAATCAAAATAGTGCCATTTATTCTTGACACTGTGGATTGCATTGCAGGACAGCCCTAACAAATTGCTTGCATCTGTCATAAGCAGGTTTCCCATTTGGGTTACTTTTCATTTAAAGCTCTGACTGGTAGCATGGAGCAGGAAGAGAGAGGCCAGATGTTTCTCCTTGAGCATTTTCTGATTGTCTCTCCCTCAAAAGTTAACCTTTCCATGGTTCCTTTGGCTTCATATTTTTATCTAATGTCAGTGTTGGGAAATCTTCAAGATTAAAATCTAAGAAAGCATTTTCTAGCTTTCCTAGCAGAACACATTCCAAAATGTGGCTGTGAGCTGCAACAGATGTAGGCTTTATACCAGTGAAAAAGGACACGTGCTCCACTTATGAAAAAGAAAATTAATTTATCAAAATTACTATTATAAAATGATCAGATTTTTTTAACGGGCAAGTAACAAGAGATCCCTGCATGGACTGTGTGAAGGTGATTGATGTGAGGCAGTCTATCAGTGCGAGTCCTTTCTGTGGTATCTGGGGTTTTCAAAGTCAGAGACACAAATCATGCAGATGCTATAAGTCTGGCAGTGCCACTCTGAGCCAGTCAGTTATTCAGCCTCTCCAAAGCAATAAGGGATATGCTCTGCAATTAGGCCCCTGGGGTAGCTGTCAGTAATGAGTACTGGCTCGGTTCTTGAAGCATTGTGAGTGTAAAATAACAGGTAAGTTCCTCATGATGAGTGAATTGATGCTGTGGGCAGCAACATGAAGGATTGTTGCCCCCTCTGAAATCTACTCCGTCCAGTCTGTTGCCTTCTAGATATATATTTATTTGCATCTCTGGCAAGGACACAGATTTCTTCCTTCTAGAAATTTAAGGGCCAAACTAGCAAGACATTTAAATATTTCTGAAATAAATGAAATGTAGTATAGCATGTAGGAATCCTTTAGATTCATTTTGTGGCAATGCTGGGTGATATATTATATCCAGAAGAACCCTCCTGAGCGTAATTCTCTTCCATACCCCTGCATAGTAAAGCAGGCACAGCAGCCACCAACCACCCGAACACCCAGCAAAACAGCTTCAGTCAAGCACTGAACACATGCTCTATGAGCTTTTCAAGGCAAACCCTTCAGTTTTGGTACTCTCCAACCCACATTCAGCTAACAGAAACCTCTAGGGCTCATGTTTTCTGGGAGTTAATGGCTTTCAGTATGACTGCTATTAGCACAGGTCACAGCATTGCTAATAGAGTTTCCACTTGTCTCCTTGCCACGACTTCAGCTTTCACGGGTGAAGGTTTCTGTCTCAAGTCAGCAATGGTGAGCTCTGAGTGGTTTGAAATTCTGTGGTGAGTGGTCTGGTACAAATGGCTGTGAGCACAGTGTGATAATACTCGTGTGTGCATAACCTGGGCTGCAAGCATGTTGTTAGGGTTGAATGGTTTGTTGAATGAAGAAGAGAAAAGGAGAGAAGTTTGAAAAGCCCTTGAGATTCTCCTTTGCCTTACTGTGGTAATGCAGCACCTGCTTTGGTAGCTGAGATTCCCACCTTCAAGATGTTTTAGCCCTGGATCAAAGCTGGCAGCTGTCACAGGAGCCCTTTGAAACTTGTCCTGCTACAGGAAACGAAAAAAGAAAGGAGCAGCCAGTGCCTCAGCAGGGCTGAGCATGAGGTGCTGGCTTTCCACCAGCAGTACTGGTTCTTCTTCTTAGTATGACGACAGCCTGCTTGGTCTACCAGGGCTGGAGCCTTGTCTTTTCTCAGGTGATTCCCAGGGGCAGGATTTTCAGCCAACCTGCACCTCACTGCTCAAGGGGGTATAGAGGCTGTATAACTTGTGTGAAAATAAGCTGTGACAAGTCCTGTCATGGCAGCACTTCAGCTGTACAAATTTGGCTGGTGAGTGGGTGGGAGAGTGTATGGAGGTGGGGGGTTTCCATTTGACGTTTCATTTAAATACTGACATTTGCCAGTTATTACTGTACAGTAGCATCTGAGCAAACTCGAATGTTTTGCCATTCCACACCTGAAAAAATAACTACTGTAGTTCAGACCTCGGGGTAGTAAGTGTTGGCTGCTGGTTTTCAGTGGTAGTTCCTTATCTGCTTAAAGGCAATGCCATGAACCTCAGTTAGTTAGTGCTTATACAGTGCTTTGAAATTATAAGACACTATCTATCTTTTAAGTATTATAATGTTCCTATAACATATTCTAACAAGTACATGCTTCAGTACACAGCTGCACACTCAGCGGTAGGCCAGAAATGCTTCCTAAGGGAAATAATCTGGGAGTTTCTGTCCCCATGGCACAAGGAAATCAGGAAAAATCTTCATCAGTATTAAATTTATAGCATGTGTACCTTCAGAGCATGGATAGCCCAGCTAAGAAAGACAGAGTGCAAATAGCTGCCAAATAAAACAATATTTGGTGTAGTGAAAAACCTCTGCACAAAGTGATCACAGTGTGAGCAGGGTTGGAGGCAGATGGATCAGGTATAGCATCACTGATTTCCAATTATTTCCTCCAATGTCCGGCCCAGGAGCTCCTGGTTGCTGAGAGTGTGCTGTGCAGTGCTATAGATGTTCTTTTATTTTGATGCATTGGAGACAAGGATGAATCTGACTTCCTCATTTTGCTCTTCAGCCAACGCTGCCAGTGGTGAATTAAATGCCTTGCTAAATTAACAAGTCGTAACGTTTTTGGGCTGGGGCCAGGGAGCTGTCGTTCTGTGCTTTGCACGTGAGCATGGCAGGTATGTTATCCTGAGGATAGAGTGACAGCTCCAAAGGCTGCAGTGAAACGCAATGTGAGCAGGGTTCAGGGCAGCCAGTCGGGCCATCTGCAGGAAGAAGCACCCAAAAAGCTAACTGCCTCAGGTGAGTAATCCCCAGCATCCTCAAAAACTCAAAGCACCCAGCCTGGTTGGATATGGGAGCTTACATTTGGCAAATTTGAGAGTTGTGACTGTGGCACTGAAGTTTTACAGTGATTGGAAGTGGTTAGGAATATGGATATTTAATTTCTGTGGTTTGTCCACTTTAGTCCTGGCTCTTTCCCTGGCTCACCAGATCAGCATGGTGTGTGTATTAGCCAGAGCTGTCATGGAACAGGGTTCTCTGGTGTGGTCCTTGCACATGGCTCTGCAGACCTCACTGCTCAAAGGGTGCCCTGGCCATGCAGCACCAGCCCTTTGGTGTCTCTGTCTCTGAAATCAGCAGAAATATGACCCTGTGAGAGGGGTCTGAGGGCACAGCAGCAGCTCAGACAAGTCGGGAGGATGGGATGGGACGTGGGTAGGACTGCAGGGCTGGGATAGCGGTCTAGTTAGTGACACCCCTGCCAAGCTCTTGGCTTGCTTCAGCTGTAATCCCACACTCACTCATGCCACTGGCTTCTGTCCAGTCTTCACCCTGTCTGGAGCTATCCATGCCTCACACCTCGGCTCTCACTGCCACCCCAGAGACAACGAGGATTTATGGACGAACCACTGACCAGCTGGTCCTGGGGGATGGATGGGTGAACCACCGACCAGCTGGCCCTGGAACATGGGCTCATAGAGCTGCAGAGAGGCCATGTGCAGCCACAGAGGGTCTGTAGAGCAGCAGACCATCCTTTAGGAGTTAAGAATAGCTTTAAAAGAACAAATATGTCTCAGAACTAAATGCTTGGTGCCACCTGCAGAAATCAAAGGGGAACTACTCATGCCTGTGTGCTGCTTTTCTGACAAACAGCTCAGTTCCAGAGAGAGGTGGTACAAGCACAAAGCTGTCCTCTACATTCAGATTTCATCCTGGTTTCATGGGACTATTCTCCTTAAAAGCTTCTGATGCAGTACAGCCCTGCAGAAATCATCCAGTTAAACACACTGCATAGTTGAACACAGGAAATGAAGTAAGATGCAAGCCTGCGTGGAGTGACAAAATGTAGGATACAGCACAGAAGGATGCTATGTAATACCTGATCTGGAATTTTGCTCCGGTGGGCTGTGGCAGAACAGAATAAATCAGGAATTATGAATACTTCATGTGAGGTGGAGGGTGCATCGACTGCAGACTTGGTTAAAGCTGATGGTTTACTTACCACCGGGATCTTGGAAACTGAATAAAAAGACCAATTACCACCTATATATGTAATGAGAGGTGAGGGTGGATGTTTCTCTTTGGTATCCAGCCAAAACAATGGGTTGCGTGTCAAAGCTTGTACTTGCAAAGGCAGAGGGCAGAGGATTTGGGTGGTTTGTGTGTCAGTGAGAAAAAGAGTAATCTAAGGGACTCCTGAAATAACAGGAGTAGAGACTTGGGTGTAATGACCCTGGTTTGGAAATGGTGAATAGGACTTGGTGCTCTTCTGTGTTCAAGGAAACAAGGTTCTGTATCCTTAAATATCTGACTTTTTTTCAGCCTCTCTTCCCAATAGGAACAATCTAGTGAGGCCCTGGTTATTACCTGCTATAAATCAGCTGAACATACACATTTCTGACTTGAGCAGGGTCCCCTCCCCTTCAATTATCACTCCTTCTCATGTACAAACATTACAGCAAAACTTAATTAGAAGTGAGCTAGAAGAGCACAATTAAAAACTTGCTTCAGTTCCCAAATGCCCTGAGCAGAGCAGATAGGTCATTCTGAGGGGCTGGAAAGGTACATCCTTTCAAAAGGGGTCAGGTCCAGGTTTGGATTTAAGCATCTCCTGGGCCCCAAGAATTCCAGACACACTTTTGGTCGGGGCTTGTTTCTGCCCAGAGCAGTGACAGGCTGGATGGGGTGCTCCCGGCAGAGAGGCTTCCTTGACCATTCCTGAGGATGGGTTATACCCAGGACTCTCACAGGGGGGATTCTGGCAGTGTGGATAGCAATGGCATAAATGCTACTGGCGGTCAGGTGTGGCTTGTCTTCTTTCAGAAAGGACGTTTTACGGGATGTGTTGGGAAGTCTCATATTGAAGTCTTATTCTCCATAGTCTGAGCAAGGTCCTTGCCCTGAAATGGGACAGGGACACTTTTTCCCTAAAGCAATGCTATTGCAGCTGGTAAATCCCAAACTCCTCCTTTACCTAAAACTAGGGCATTTTTTTTTTCTTTTTTTTCCCTGAAGTGATCTTGGTTGGCACAGCACATCTTGTTCCACTGAGTTACAGGGTTTGGGCTTTCACATACTGGAACTTTGGTATCTCTTTACAGCAAAAAATAAACTCATATTAGGACAGTTCTAGGTGATAGTTAACGTAAACTAGTGTAGAAGAGTGTATTGAAAACCAGGATATACAATATTTTTATGTATGTATACAGATTTTGGATTGGATATTAGGGAATTTTTTTTCACTGAAAGCGTGGTCAGACACCGAAATGGGTTGCCCAGGGCAGTGGTGGAATCACCATCCCTGGAGTTCTTCAAAAAATGTGTGAATGTGGCACTTGGAGACATGGATTGGTGCAGGATTAACACTTGGACTCATCTTAGAGGTCTTTTCCAACCTTAAGAATTCCAACCTCTATGATTCTCTGATATCCTCCAGGCATCTGGTGAAAATGAAAAGGTAGCAAAAAGCTTTCATCCCTTAAGTCTGTTTTTCCTATTCTGATGAGATTGTCTATGTCAATATTATTTCAGTAATATCTCGAAACAGAAATCTGAATTATACCAAAGAAGCTTATATCTTCATTAAGATTTTTTTTCTTAGGACCACTAAAATGCAAACTTTCTCTTGCCTCAAAACTTAACAGTAATCATGCAACTGAAAATGGACATGATTCTGATCTCTGGGGTGGTAGTATTAATTTTACAAATACACAGCTAAATCCTGTTGCTATTTTTAATAGCCTGCCTTGGCTAAAAAAGGGAAAATATCAGAAGATGTAAAAGATGTGAAGAGGAAGTACTGCAGAGTAAACCCAGAGGATTGTTCAGAGAGGAAATGACTCAGGCAGTTGCTAAGTAAAGGCAGCTGCCTATTTACAGAGGAATTAAAAGAGTTAAAGGAGAAATTCCCAAACAAAATACCCTCAGCAGAGTGCGGATAGTATGAGGATGCACTTAGAATAAATGTGTCTGAATAAAACCACAGAATTGCCTGAGGTTTGCCCTGTGCTGGCAGGGATAGAACAGCCACAGCCATGGGCAGGAATCAGAAGCCACAGGACAAACCCCTCCAGCCTCAGCAGACACTGGCCATGTGGGCACTGCTGTGCCATGGTCTGGGTGAAGGAATCCCTCTGGCAGCCAGGATGTGAGCCCTGCCCATGACCAGCCCCAGGGCCCCTTTACGCAGCATGATGGTGAGGGTGGGTTGAGACACAGTTGAAGAACATCCAACCACTCTGGCCTTCATTCTTCCACCCTTCAACAGGGTCCCATCTTTCTTTTTCTCCCTTTGAAGGCCACTTGCAAGCCCAATATGGAGGAATTTCTGGTGGGAAGGCATGGCTCCTTTTTTCAGCTTGTGAAATGGGGAGTCACTGGGATCTGCTGGCAGAGTTTGTGTGTATGCTGCACACTCTCTGCATGAGAGATGCACCATCATCCCCAGCATCTTCAAGGCAGGCCACAAGGCAGCATTTTAATCTCCCAGGATCTACTTCTGCATGACTGTTTTTCCTTCTCACCAGATACATGTGGTTAACTAGCTGCAACAGAGAGAAAACCAAAGTCCTCCCTCCCATTCACATCTAGTATCTGTAATTCATGAACAAAATACACTTCCCTCTTAGCAAGACATCAAGTAAAAAGACTCCCAGCATTGCTTGTTAATAGAGTAAAATCTTGTAATAAATCATAGTCATCAAAAATCTTAAAACATAAGACATGTTACAGAGAAAGTAGCTTAGCAGCTGTTTGGGAGAAGGAAAGGCTGGTGGACAGTTCACTGTCATGTTGGCGGTGACAGTCCCTGTGGTTTGTATCCCTGACTGCACAACCAGGCCTAGTGGGAGGGAGTAATATACATCCACTTTATGGGAGCTGTGAATCTTACCCTATTATGTGTAACTGCAAAGCTTGTACCCAGTTTTGTTCATATCTAGTGAAAATATTATCACTTTAAGAAGTTCTCCAGCCCCAGGGAATGAGAAAAGCATTCTCATGCTTTGACATGAGAATGTCACATCCCATGTCACATCTCATGTCACATCTCATGATGCGACATACTGAATTCAAGCTGTGGAAAAAATCTCTGCTATGGCACTTCTCTATTTGAGTTTCTCTGTGTTGGGGGTTAGGTTTTTTCAGGGAATTTCTTCGCACTTGTTGTCAGGGAAATGGAAAATAGACAGCAATCAAGAGACAAAAGAGGAAGCGGAGTGCCTCGACATACCCTTGAAATGGTTCTGGGGATGAGGGGGGGAACAGGGTTGTTTTGGCAGTTTCTTAACTGAGGGTGGTCAGTCTTTGCCTGGCTTCGGAGGGGAAACGGTTGTGGGTTTTGGGTGCTGGATTTCTGCTGCTCAGGGAGAACGCGGTGCTGCCACGCTGCTCCTGGGCCCCACGCAGGGGTGCGGCAGGGCGGGCGGGAGGCAGCGGCTGCCACACACAGCGCCAACGCAGCGCTCCGACCCGCAGTACCGGGCGTTTCCCTCCGGGCGGCAGCACTGGGGGTGAAAAGTGCAAAAAATGTAGAAACTGTAGAAAGCGCCGGCGCGCGCACAGTCACATTCGCATTTCCTGGCTCCAGCGCCGCTTTTGGTTTACAGGTGGCACTCGCGAGGCGTTCCGGTCACCGCGCACGCGCATTCCGTGGGTGCAGTGCCGCTTGCGGCCTGCAGGCGGCACCACCGAGTCATTTAAGAGCGCGCCCCACCCCCCCCCGGGGGCGGCTGCAGTACCGCACGTGGTCACCAGGTGGCAGCAGCGATCCAGGGCCCAGGTAGGCGCTCAGCCTGTGCTACAGTGACCCAAAACCTCTGAGCTATTTCTGAGCTATTTCTGTTGCCTTCATAGAGACCATATTTTCTCCCCTTTTCAAGGTTTTCTTGTTTCATTTATGTAATTTATATGTACAAAAGTTATATTTGTATTTTCAAGCCCCTATATATCTGTATTTGTACAAACAAAACAAACAATGTGACGCAAGGACATAAAAATTCTGTCTAAGAACCATGAGTACTGGACCAGAGGTGCCATCAGGCCCCACAGCTGGGGCCCAGGAGGCCATAGTCCGATTCTCTTTGGGCATCACCTCCTGCCCAGTGCAAAGGGAGGGCAAGAGTGGCTGATAAGGGTTTATTCTGTCATGCGCGTGACAAGTTCCTTCAGTAAGTCTGCTCTGTCACCTGGGGGCCCTGATGCTGCCCCTGCCCACGGGACACCTCAGTGGTTGTTTCTGGAGCAGCACTGGTCATTCTGGAGGGGAACTGACAGTTACAGAATCACAGGATCACAGAATCATTAGGTTGGAAGAGACCTTCAAGATCATCGAGTCCAACACATGCCCTAACACCTCAACTAAACTATGGCACTGAGTGCCACATCCAATCTTTTTTAAATGCATCCAGGAATGGTGACTCCACCACCTCCCCAGGCAGACCATTCCAGTACTTTATCACTCTTTCCGTAAAAAACTTTTTCCTAATATCCAACCTATATTTTCCTTGGCGCAGCTGTAGACTCTGTCCTCTCGTTCTGTCAGTTGCTCCCTGGAGGACACCAGCCCCCATCTGAATACAATGATCTTTCAGGAAGTGTAGAGAGTGATAAGGTCACCTCTGAGTCTCCTTTTCTCCAGGCTAAACAACCCCAGCTCCCTCAGCCGTTCCTCATAGGGCTTGTGTTCCAAGCCCCCCACCAACCTCATTGCCCTCCTCTGGACACGCTCAAGCATCTCAGCGTCCTTCCTGAACTGAGGGGCCCAGAACTGGACACAGCACTCGAGATGTGGCCTCACCAGCACCAAATACAGGGGAAGGATGACCTCCCTGGTCCTGCTGGCCACACTATTCCTGATACAGGCCAGGATGCCGTTGGCCTACTTGGCCACCTGGGCACACTGCTGGCTCATGTTCAGTCAGCTGTCAACCAGAACCCCCAGGTCCCTTTCTGCCTGGGCACTGTCTAGCCACACTGTCCCCAGCCTGTAACGCTGCAGGGGGTTATCATGGCTGAAATGCAGGAGTTGGCTCTTAGACTTATTGAACTTCATCTTATTGGACTCTGCCCATCCATCCAACTGATCCAGGTCTCTCTGCAGAGCCCTCCTGCCTTCCAACAGATCAACACACGCTCCCAGCTTAGTGTCATCTGCAAATTTACTAATGAAGGACACAATACCCTCATGCATGTCGTCAATAAAAATGTTGAACAGAGCTGGTCCCAGCACAGACCCCTGAGGAACACCACTGGTGACTTGCCGCCAGCTGGATGCAGCTCCGTTCACCACCACTCTCTGGGCCCGGCCATCCAGCCAGTTCCTAACCCAGTGGAAAGTGCTCCTGTCCAAGCCACGTGCTGCCAGCTTTTCTAGGAGTATGCTGTGGGAGACAGTGTCAAAGGCCTCGCCAAAGTCCAAATAAACAACATCCACAGCCTTTCCTGCACCCACCAGGTGGGTCACCTGGTCATAAAAGGGGATCAGGTTGGTCAAAAACGACCTACCCCTCCTAAACCCATGCTGGCTGGGTCTGATCCCCCGGCTATCCTGTAGGTGCTCTGTGATGGCACTCAATATAAACTGTTGCATAACCTTACCAGGTACTGAGGTCAGGCTAACTGGGCTGTAATTACCAGGATCTTCTTTCCTACTCTTTTTGTGAATGGGCGTCACACTGGCCAGCTTCCAGTCATCTGGAACCTCACCAGTGAGCCAGGACCGTTGGTAAATGATGGAAAGCGGCTTCACAAGCTCACCTGCCAGCTCCCTCATCACCCTGGGATGGATCCCATCTGGTCCCATTGATTTATGGATATCCAAGCGTCTCAGCAGTTCCCTGACTGCCTCCTCCTGGATAACAGGGGCACCATGCTGCTCCCTGACACCATCTACTGATCCAGGAGGACAGCTGTCCTGAAGATAAACCGTCTTTCCAATAAAGACCGAGGCAGAGAAGGCATTAAGCACTTCTGCCTTCTCCTCATCTGCAGTTACTAAGTATCCTCCCATATCCAGTAGAGAACAAAGGTTGGTCTTACCCTTCCTTTTGCTGTTAATATATTTGTAAAACCATTTTTTATTAGCCTTTACAAAGGCTGCCAATCTAAGTTCAATTTGAGCTTTGGCCTCTCTGATTTTTTTCCTACATGCCCTAGTAACCCCCTTAAATACTTTCTAAGAGACTTGATCCTCCTTCCAAAGATGATACATCTTCTTTCTATTCCTAAGTTCCCTCAAAACCTCGTTGCCCATCCAGGCTGGATGTTTGCCACGTTGACTCATCTTTCGGCACACAGGGACAGTCTGTTCCTGTGCCTTCAAGATCTATGTTTTGAAGCACGTCCTGGACTCCTTGTCCTGGGTTGAAGTATATTCTGTTACCATCTTAGTGAGCTGTTGGAACCAGGTGGAGCAGTGTTTTCCCTGCCTTCTCCCTCTGTACTATCTCCTGTTAATGGACCATCAATGCCCCACCCCATGACTCAGAGATAACTCCCCCTTGGACCATCTCCTGTTAATGGCCCATCAGTGCCTTATCACAGGACTCACCATCCCATTGGGGGATGCTCCACCCAGAGGGAGGAGCCAACTATTCCATCCTGGATATAAGCTGAGATTCTGAACACCACAGCAGGGCTTGCCTGCTGGACTCCCAGAGGACAAGACCTACTGCTGGACTTTCAGACCCTTCTTTCTACAGGATCACCGCTTCAACAGAACCACTTTCACTTGGACTGCCACCACCATAGAGTGTCAGGTTGTATTCTGACTTTTGTCAGTATCCTTGTACTACTGCATTTATTTATTTCTTTTAATTTTCTCCTATTAAATTATAATTCTGACTTGCGATCTCCCACTGGTTTGATTTCAAACTAGTACACTCCTTTGTTCTTAAATGCTGCTTCCCAAGGGACTCTCTGAATAAGTCTCCTAAACAGGCCAAAGTCTGCCCTTTGGAAGTCCAATGTAAGAGTGTTATTGATGTTCCTCCTCATTTCACCAAATATCGAGAACTCTATAATTTCACGATCACTGTGCCCCAAGCGGCCTCCGACCACCACATCTCCCACCAACCCATCTCCATTTGCAACAACAGGTCTAACATAGTCCCTCCCCTGGTGGGCTCACTCACCAGCTGCAACAGAAAGTTATCCTCTACATACTCCAAGAACTTCCTGCCTCTTTTCTGCTGTATTAAGTTGGAGCAGATGCCTGGTAGGTTAAAGTCACCTACAAGAACAAGGGCTAGTGACCCTGAAACATTCTCCAGCTGCTTATGGAATAAGTCATCCGCCTCTTCATCCTGCTTCAGTGGATAGTAACAGACTCCCAGTAGGATGTCAGCCTTGTTGGCCTTCCCCTTAATTCTTACCCATAGGCACACAACTTCATTGTCATTTGTTTCAATACCCATGGCATCAAAAGCCTCCCTAATATAAAGGGCCACTCCTCCACCTCTTCTCCCTTTCCTGTCTCTTCTGAAGAGCTTGTAGCCATCCACTGCGGTGCTCCAGCTGAGTCATCCCACCATGTTTCCGTGATGGAAACTACATCACAGCCTTGTTGCTGTACTATGGCTTCCAGCTCTTCCTGTTTATTACCCACGCTGCGTGCATTAGTATACATGCACTTCAGCTGGGCTACTGATTTCACCCCTAACTCAGGCTTACCATCCTTGGGTCTGCTTCCAGACAGCCCAGCTGCATCCCCTTCCCCCTTCAAACCTAGTTTAAAGCCCTTTCAATGAGTTCAGCCAGTTCATGACTTAAAAACCTTCTGCCCTTAACAGAGAGATGGAGCCCACCCGGTTCCAGAACCCAAAATTCTGCTGATGACACCAGCCCTTGAGCCACTTGTTGACAATGAGGGCTCTCCTATTCCTTTCATCATTTTTCTCTGCCACCAAAAGGACTGAGCAGAACACGACCTGTGCTCCTGTCCTATTAACCACTTGACCCAGTGCCCTGAAGTCCCTTTTAATTGCCCTGATGCTCCTCTTTTCAATCTCATCAGTGCCAGCCTGGAGTATCAGCAGTAGGTAATAATCAGAGGGCTGAATCAGCCCAGGCAGTCTCTCAGTAATATCCTGGACCCGAGCCTCAGGGAGGCAGCAGATCTCCCTGTGGGATGGGTCTAGTCGACATATGGAGCCCTCTGTTCTCCTCAAAAGGTGTCACCCACTATGACTACTCTTCTTTTTAATGTTACAGATGATGATCTGTCTGATAGATGAAGCATAACTGGGAGGCTCACTGGACAGATCATTCTCTTCTACGTCATCTGGCTGATCTTCTAGATCCCCAGCCTCATACCTATTCTGAAGGGGCACCTGGGTCAGTGATGGGGGTCGGGAGGAATTTTTATTACCTCCTCAAGTGGGGACCCATTTCCACTCCCCTTCATCCACCGGGTGTCCTACTATTGCCTGACGGTGGGAGGCGTGTGAGTCCTCTGACTCCTGGCAGGCTTCCTTCAAGGATGGAAGGGCAGAACTCCACCAATCANGCATAACTGGGAGGCTCACTGGACAGATCATTCTCTTCTACGTCATCTGGCTGATCTTCTAGATCCCCAGCCTCATACCTATTCTGAAGGGGCACCTGGGTCAGTGATGGGGGTCGGGAGGAATTTTTATTACCTCCTCAAGTGGGGACCCATTTCCACTCCCCTTCATCCACCGGGTGTCCTACTATTGCCTGACGGTGGGAGGCGTGTGAGTCCTCTGACTCCTGGCAGGCTTCCTTCAAGGATGGAAGGGCAGAACTCCACCAATCAATTTCCCTTTCACTTTCCCTAATACTCCTTAGCCTTTCTACTTCCTCTCCAAGCTCAGCCACCAGTGAAAGAAGATCGCGCAGCTGTTCACACCGTAGGCATGCTTTTTCTTCAACGCCCCCTGGTACTACTGATAAGCTCAAGCACTACGCACAGGAATGG
This sequence comes from Platysteira castanea, assembly GCA_013397175.1. Taxonomy (NCBI): domain Eukaryota; kingdom Metazoa; phylum Chordata; class Aves; order Passeriformes; genus Platysteira; species Platysteira castanea. The sequence goes on along the minus strand of VYXC01001683.1, from coordinate 558,518 downwards.
GTCTGGACAGACACATCCTTTTTGGAGGGTTCTATTTGGCTACCTTCACTTGTAGTAACTGCAGTTTTTGATGGTGTAAAAACCATTACTNCAACAACACAAAAAACCCCCCACCAATACCAACCAATCAACAAAGCACAATACTCAACAAACTAAAAACCCCACTAGCAGGGGGAAACCTGCAACCCTGCCTGCTTGCCCTGCATGTGCGAACTGCCGTGCCACGCCCTCAGAGACGTGCTACACCCCTGCTTGCCCACTCCTGTTCGCCGCACTCCCTAGAACCCTCTTTCAATCGCCTCGCCGCTCTTCGGAAGAAGCATCGCCCTGCGTGACTCACGAGAACAAGTTGGTCAGCTCCTGGAGCCATGAGCTGCCCGGCAGAGGTGAAGTCCACCTAAAACGAGCAGCAGTGCCTATGATGAGGGAAGAGGAAGAGGAAGGGGAAGAGAAAGGAGAAAGGGAAGAGGAAGCCAGCTTGGTGGTGGGGCGTAAAGGAAAAGCACAAGGCTGGTAATGGGACAGAGAAAAATAGAAAAGACAGAGACAAGAAATAGGAGAGAGGAATAGCAATAGAGGGGGGAAAAAGGAGCAGGACAGAGATAACCATAGAATCATTTAGGTTGTGTGATAAATGAGTGAATGATAAATATTGGCTTTGGCAAATATGGATTTAACATTCACTAGTGATAATATATTATGCAAAAATAGTGTTAAAGTAAAATATAGTTAAGTAGGAATAAGGTTAGAATGTATTGTAACCTCGAAGTAGTTGTAATATATTAGGAAACGTAGTAATAAGTACATGCTAATAAATGTCTTTAAGTTGATAAACCACAGAGCAGAAGAGCAAAACATTTTAGAGAGATAAAGGAGATAAGCCACAAGCATCCCAGGAAGCTTGTTATCTCGCAAAATTCACACCTCCCCAAAGAAACTGTCAGCTGCACCGGAGGAGGATCTCTGCCCTCATTTCTGAGAGAATCCAGAGGATCTGAGAAGGCGCTGTGCTGGCGGGAGGGAGCAGAGATCAGGAAGGGGGGACGCTAAGTGAAGTGTAAACTTCTTTCTGAGCAGTTTGAAAAGGTACTTAAGTTCTCAATAGAATGAATGAAGTTGCACCCCTAGCAATGAGCTAAGTGCTCAGCGCTGTCTTTTGTCTTTGTTTTACTAATAAATGTTCAATATTATACTTCTGAAATCTCAGCCTTCGAATTCGTTTATTTCAGTTGGAAAAGAACTTTGAGATTACCGAAGTCCAACCATTAATCCAGCACTACTAAGTCCACTACTAAACCACTTCACTTGAATAGAGTGAAGAGGGGAAGTTAAGAGTAAGGCTAGTGAGAGTAAAGCCTGAGGAGCACAATAGAAATTTTTAAGTAGTGGTTTTAAGGGTGGGACTGTTGACAAGCTTTGGTGCTTTGTTTTGGTTCTTTTTCCTTGAAATATATTAAATGATTTTTGATGCTACACTTTAATACTAGATTTAGGAAGATCCAGGGGTTTGAAGCTCATTTTACTGCAGGACCCTGCTACGGTCAGGAAAATATGATGGAAGCTGATGTTAGTTATAGGGAATATTTCAGGGTTAGTCCTTAGGAAGGTATGAATGTGTATTAGCTTTTTGACTACTGTTACAAGTAATGTTACAGCTGAGATTAGAATTAAGGAACTGAAAAAAGCAGCAGGATGAACAGAAATTAGGGCAGGATGTTTCGAAGTCTGAACAATTCATATTGCTAAACAAAACTAACAGATATCAAAATTATTTCTTTTGTCTTGGATCAATTATGGTACAAAGGAAGATTGGGGAACTTGTTTGATTTTGTGGTTTATGTGTGCTTGAAGACAGTACCTATGTAAATAAAAACCGCCTCATATTTAACCAGTCACAGGTCCCAGGCTCTATGAGGTCTAGGACAGACATTTTCTGAATCCAGCTATGCCAATGGATTATGCTGTTTCTCAGAACTGTTTTCATTACCATGCAGCAGGTTACCTCCTTCACTAGCAGTATACAGCATATGTGAGCTTTCCTGACAGACTTGGATTAGGGGGTGCTCCCATAAGCTCCTCAGCCTTCAGTTTGATGAGAGAAGCAACTTCTAGCAAGCACTGGTAGATATAATCTCCTGATGGCAAAGCAGGACTCCTGAGAAAGCAGCTATCCTGTACCTTAAGTTGGAGAAGGAATTGTGTTTCTTGCCGCTTTCAACTTTAACTTTAGAAGGCAAACCTGAGAAGTTTGGCTAGGCTAAAACCTGTTGTGCTATCTCCTTTTCTGTTCTATTTTCTAAAGCTCGTTAGAAGAGATCTTTCTTTCCCCATACTTATTTACATAAGGTTTCTACAAAGGTATAATAGAATTGTGGCTAAGTGTATCCTGTAAAATCAGAGAGCTGAGTTTTACCATCTGGGCTATGGTTGCTTCTTGATAGCATATGCAAATAACAGATGTGAAAATACTCTGCAGGAAGAAAGCATGACATGAAACAAACATTTATTAAAAAGGACTGTACAGACAAATTAAACAGATCTCACACTGTTACTCCTACGAGGCACAGGAGTAAAATACTTAAAACACAGAAGCCAGTGAAAACACCAGATACTGCTAGAATACCTAAATACTAAAATGAAAACATATGCTGGAGGAATTAGAAAACTGTAAAATAAAGGAATAAAGCACTTTTATTTATTTAAAGTGCTAGTGAAGTCTTAATTTCTTGAATAGTATGCTATTTAAAGTAATACATCAATGTCTATTCTTTCAAATTTAGATTATGTAAGTTGAAGCCACTGTCAGGTTCAGTCAGGGTCTTGTTTAGAAAGCTAAGGTTGAATTCAGGAAGTGCAAGTATTTAAATTTGCCTTACATTTTCTCTGTAATTAATGGTGTCCTTGGCACTAAAGGATGAACAACTGATCCACCCCAGCTTGGGTATGAAAATTTCTATAGCAAAGCATTTAGATACAGTACAGTGTTTGCATCCTTTTACCGTGAGCTCAAGGTCAGTGGCAGGGTGAAAGGCTTGGGATTTTATTTGGGGTTTTTTTTCTGTTTGGCTGCAGAACAACAGGACTATCCTTTGAGGCAAGTGATGAACCAGGAAAAGACCCTGGAAACCATCTATACCAAGAGAATCCAGTTATTTTGTTGTCACTTGGATATCCTTTTAAAAATCAAATGACAAAGACAGGGTTAAACCAGACTTTAGTAATATAAAAGTCTTCTAAGCTTTGAAGCGGGTCTCATTGTGGCTATTCAGAGAATTTGACCCAAATAAGAATAAATTTAAACGAAGTGAAGAAGTATCCACAAAGATTTTAGATACAAAGGAAGAAACCATTGTTGCTCCATGAAGCAAAAATACAGTAGACTTGTGGTAAGAACTGTACTTCAGACAGCTTCCTCTTCTGTTTGAAAACCCAGAAATCAGTATTTCATAATTATTCCTCCAGTCTCTTGAGAAAGTTGCCTGGAGAAAAGAACCTGGGGATGTCATGAGAAGAATTCTTCAGTTAAACTTCCATCATTATTCCATGAGAGAAAAGAATACTCTTCCCCTATGAAAGATACTGCTTTCCCTCCCTGCCCCCACCCCATGGTCCCCTAATACATAATACATATTTTATCTCCTTGAAATAGCTAGAATCATAGAATATCTCAAGTATGAAGGGACCCATAAGAATCATCAAGTTCAACACCCTGCTCCTCACAGAACTGCCTAGCATCAAACTGTATGGCTAAGAGTGTCACCCAGGTGCTGACCGAACCATGACAGCCTTGGTGCCTTGGCCACTTCCCTGGCTCACTGGACCAGTGACCGATCACTCTCTCAAAGAAGAACCTTTTCCTGGTGTCCAATCTGAACTTCCCTCGATGCAGCTCTGTTCTATTTCCTCGTATCCTGCTGCTGGTCATCAGAGGGTGATCAGCACCTCCTCCTCTGCTTCCCCCCTGAGGAAGTTGTAGACTGCAATGAGGACACCCCTCAGCCCTCTCTTCTCCAGACCGAACAAGCCAGGTGTCCTCAGCTGCTCCTCAGAGGTCTTGTCCTTGAGACCTTTTGTAATCTTGGTCACACACCTCCTGTAGAACACTGTAATAGTCTGATGTCCTTGCACTGAGGCATTCCAAACTGCACCCAGTACTAAAGGCCTCACCAGTGTAGTGTAGAGTGAGACAATCAGCTGGCAATGCTGTGCTTGATGCACCCCAGGTTGTGGTTGGCCCTTTTGGCAGCCATGGCACCCTGCTGACTTATCTTCAGTTACACTCACTCTCAGCAGTGTATGCTATTCATATGGCAGAACTTCGTAAAGGATGTGAAAATTTGTAAATACTAGTACAATTGATGTAAACACAGTACGTTTTTTTAAAAAAAACCCCAAACCCTAACCTTGTAAAACACATGAGACTAGTTTAAAAAAGTAAAAATACAAAACTGTTGCACTAAATTAGTAAATGGTGCATCCTTAAGTATACTTCAATTCAGAGATCTCCCAAGAAAGAAAGAGCCTGGCAAAGTAACAGTGAAGTGAGAACAACTATGACTAATCCTACCTATTTCAGAACTGTAAGTCAAAGTTTCTACAAATTAATCCTTCTATTCACATTACTTCATTGCAGACCACTCACCCACTCCATTATCACTACTTCTTAAATTTAGGTACAACTACCATCAAAGTATGCTCCTCTCATGTATGCACTTTGGGGAAGTCCACATACTGTCTTTTAACTCTGTGCATTTTCCCTTCAACTCCATAGGAATTGCTCTGAACAGGGCACACAACATGTGGACACTGACATTTAAAATAGTAGAATCCAGTATTTGTGCTACACAACATGCATAACTCACTATTGCCATTTGGAGCATGGAGTCAGACTATCTTCCATTATTGCTATCTCAGAGACCAAATCCCTGTAATTCAACTAGCAGAATCTGCTTGTCACATAGTTTCAGGGGCAGGTGGTCCACATTCTGTCTGCTGTTGACAGATGTTTATTTCACTATGTAACACTAACATGGGGGAATATCTCCTGAACCTGGCTTAAGTTTTAGGACTATATTCTGCAAATCACTCGTGTACTTTGTGGCAGACTTACGAAATTATTGGCGACGTACATGATTTGGCCAGCGAAATTGCATCATGTGGATTTATTACAGTTGCCAGTGTTTGGCAAAGTTCTGAGCAGACATTTGGGGCTTCCCTGTTCTTCCTATCTAACAAGCCAAATTCTCAATATAACCACTCTAACATAATAGTAGAGAGAAACCTGGGCTAAAGAGAGAAGAATGTGAACAAGCAGTTTCTGCGTACTGAAGTTAGTGAAAAGAATATTTAATACTGGAGATCAATTTAGGTAACAAAGGTGGTCACAAAACTGGGATTAGAGATGAGTAAATTTTAAGCGCCAGTTCTGTAAGTGGGTCACGGCCATCCTCCCCATTGGAAGAACTGCTGTAACATTACATGAAACAAAGGGAAGACATACAGGGAGTGATCTACTCCAGATGCTTTAGTCAGGGTTCTTTTGGCACACAGGGAACAAGAAAACAAACTGGCCTGAAGTAAAGCTTATTTGAAAATGACCTATTAAAAGACAAAAAACCAGAAAGTTTTGGTTGAGGGAGGATAATAACACCAAAGCTCATTGTTTCTGGTGAAATACATGATTTTCAGTTGACACTGTTCCTCATGCATGTTCCTGAACTTTCCTATACCCCAGTGGAGGATATGTCTGCCAGATTTTGGCTATAGAAACCAGGAACAGAAGACATGCAGAATGGCTGATATGCAGTCTGTGCACGAAGAGATCTGAGATATGTCATGCATGTTTCTTAGAGAACCACAGTGTGCTGGTTGGCTATAGAGCCAGGGAGGACTATGAATACTGTTCATTTCAGCCTTGTTCTTAAGTCAGTCTTTTGACTGCTGAAAATAATAACCTGTTAAGATGTTAAAGCGTGACAAATGACATAATTTTTAGAAATTTATACATAGCCAGCACCTTTCCAAGTTTTAAGTAAAGTTTGAGGGAACGGTACAATCAAACTTCAATAAATCAAAACTTATGTGTGTCATTAATGCACTGATTTTCTGCATAACAAATCTCATTTTCCCTGAACATTTCCTGTTTAAAAACAGTTCCATTCCATACCCAAACCTACCCAGTCTTATGAGACTGGAAAACAAATTGTTCTTCAGTGAAACAAACAGACAGTCTGCTATTTCAGCACTTCAAATAGCCTCCTGTTATCAGGAGAAAACAGAATAATCTTTTAGTAACATCTGTTTTTTAAAAAAAGAACATAAGAGCATTTGTGGTAATCACATTTGGTCAGTAGAAATAGCCTGACATTTAGGATACTTGCACAAAGAATTCCAGTTTGTTTAGGAGTACAAAAGGTGGAACAATTGAAATGTTATACTGTAGCACCAGTAATATTTACTTTCCTAAAACCAAATCCTAAAGACTGGAAGGAACTTAGAGCAAGAACATTGTGCTTACATTGCATTTAAATAGAAAACAATGAGACAGTCATACTTGAATCTGCAATTCAGTAAAGTCTGGGCAAATTTGCAGTTCTAGTGGAAGAGTACTGGGACAGGTCACACAGCTTCTGAGTCTTCTGGATTTCATTCATCCTGTTTCCTCTTGGGCTTTTTGGGATTCCGAGATCGGCTCTTTGCTTTGCAGAGTGGACATATGGGCGCATTCCGATGGATTTGTTGATGACATGATAAACACGCCTGAAATACAATTGCAGCTTTTTGTTACAAACATCAAAGTGGTGTTGTTACGTGGGTTATTGAGTATCATACTCTAAGTTACAGTACAGACAAAAGCAAGGCTTCTTGCCTTCAAAAGCAAAGTGGTGCTACATTCTATACAACCTAGGTATGTGGACTGTACAGTAATTTCAGGCCAACTGAAAACAGGAGTATCTCACTGAATTAAAACTACATTTCCACAGACACGTGGTTCATACATGTATCAATAACTTTAAATTCTAATTTTTGTTAAATGTTACAGAGATGTTTTAAAGGTGTTTACCTGCCTAATAGCTCACTGAGTCAGAGAAATTACAGTGATGGCCAACGGCAATGTCACAGAACTTTAGGCAGAAGCAGGCGATTAGATGAATTCCACATATTTAACACAAGCTACAGAACTCTGCCCTTTTGCTCCATACTTAGCCCTTAAATTCACATTTGACTGAAGCCTATTACTTGCAGAAAGGCTTTTCAGTTGCCTAACTACAAATAGTAAGTATATTACTTTGGAGTGTATCTACATTAGTTTGCCTTCTTAGTGACTCTTTGGAACCTGGGTGAGATGAATACCCCTATGTAACTACTTAGCTCTTCTCACTACAGAAGGAGCTGTAAAACTGTCACTTAAGTGCCCGTAGTTATGTTACACTAACCTACATGTTACTCTTGAAGATCCCAAGTGCAGAAACAATCACCTTTCCTGGTAATTTATACCACTGGTAATTTCCCTCATAAAATATGTGCATTGGTTTTAATATGACTCCATGTGGCATTAACTAAGAGCTACTACTTTTCCTTTTGCCAAGGTTTTTTTTCCTTCTTACATGCCTTGCTCCCATGTGAAATACAAGAGGAGGGGAATTGCCTACACCTCTGCTGAGGGTGACTCTTAAGTCCTGAAAGATTCTTGTCCTAAAATATTCTTATCCTTAACTCTTGATGACTGGTGCTACTACTTTAAGTCTACTGGTTGCTATTGTTTCGAACCACTGCAAGGAAAATCACAATCAGGACACATAATTTTTCCTTTTTGCAAATACCGATTACTTTATAAACATAATGCATTCCAATGGCAAAAGAGAAAACCCAGCATACTCCATCTCCTGACCTTCATTGGAGGTGGCTGCTGTCTGAAAGTTGCTGTCTGTCTGGTATCTTGCTTCCTAGCCACTTGCAGCTGTTGGGCAGCTGCTGCAGCTGCAGCCAGAGACTCTGGGATGGGAGGCTCCTGTGGTTCTGTCTGCCATTCTGCTTTCTGCTTTTCAAAGTAGCTAGACAAAGAATAACAAACAAAAAATTGAGTATTTAATTTGTCTGTAAAGGATATTTCATGGTAAAATACAGTGGATCACATTTCCCTATCATGTTCCTACACTACAGTCTTAACTGCCAAATTGCCTACACATAGACTAGTTCATAAATAGAATATATGGTATTTTCTTCTGCATTTTTACACTTCAGCCAGATTCCAGACCATGAACTTTTAAGGCATCTTGATGTACAACTAGGTATAAATCTAGTAAGATGAAAAATAGACAACATGTATAGAAGAAAAATAGACAACAGCTTCAGATGCACCTCTGTCAAACAGTTTTTCTATTTTATTCTGTTAAAACTAATAACTTTTGTACACAATAGATTAATACATTCTTTGTAGTGTCAAGGTATTTGGAATGTAAAACAACATTTCTATAGAAATACAAAGGAAATCTTGAAAACTATGTGCCTGTGAAAACGATGTTAATTGTGCTGGGCATTAAGAGAAATATATGCTTATTAAAACATCCCTTGCATTTAAAACTGATCTGTTAACCAAAGGACACTGTTCTTTTAACAGCAGCTAATTCTGTCACTCTCCCTTGCCTAGGTTATACATAAAAATGAGACTGTGATTTATTATCCAAATCTATTCCACATGTCAGGGAAACTTACTTGTTAACAGTCACAGTCAATGATCCACACTTGGCTAAATGCCACTGCCATGTGCAGGCAGCAAAAAGTAAAATTCTAAATAGCAGCAGCACAAATTAATTGAAGAATACTTGGTTTGTATCCCCCTCTTGTATTGCCTCCTACTATGGCTCGCTGGACAAGTAATTTTCAGGGAAAAAAAAAAGGATAGATAAAGCAACATAGAGTATAAAACCTAGAAGGCCAACCACTCTTGAATGTTTGCATGTGGTATGTGAAGTTTGCAGCTTGGAGTAATTTAAATTTAACTTGGAACAAATTCAGACTGAATGTTATCAAATACATGTCCTCCGCATCCCTTTTTTTTTAACTTTTGGTTTTCATGCTTACCTTTTGGGTTCTTTTTTTCCCGCTTACCAACAGAAGTAAAATGAGAAAATGACCAGTAGAATTGAGAGAAAGCTTATAGCCAGATAATGTTGCTTTGGAGACTTACTCAAGGGACAGTTTCTCTTCCTCTTCACATAGGTCTGGCAGCCTCTGCAATCCCAGAGTCATTCGCAAGGCATCTACGTGCTCCTTTAGGGGTTTGTACTCCTCATGCAGGCGGCGAGTAGATTCCAAGAGCTTGTTAAGATCATTCTCAGACTGCTTGATAGTGTTCTCCATCTGAAACAGGAAGTTGGGCATGTTTTTAAAGAACTTTTCCTCTCTGACTGAGCAAGAGACTGTATCAGAAAGGAGAGATTTTTCTCACTCAAGTTGGAAGAGATTTGAAACAATGCAATAGTAAAGCAAAGATTTAAGGTATTGGGACAATGAAAAACGGGCAAAGGAGAAGCAACAGAAAGTGACATGTGAGATGCATTTTCATTTTAAAAAGGTGCACTCAAGCTATATGACCTTCTGAACAACAGAAAAAACAGAGAGACAGGCTACAAATAAAGTTGGCAAGTGAGGATCTACAGAAAGCTCTCAAGAGACATTAAAAAAGAGCTTAAAGTAGTATAAACTAATTTTCTGTGTTTCTAAGATACCTGAACACTGACTGGTAAAAGTTAACAAACAAGCTAAGGAAAGATTTCTGCTTCTCTTACTGCAGTAAGTGGGAAAAGCACCAGAGAAAAAGACAATCTGACTGGAGAAAGAGGGGAGGATGAAACAGAGGCTGAGGTTATGCAGCGGGAGAGGAGAACAGACATTTGAAGTCATAAATAAACGCAGTCTGCACATCCAGTACATAGCTTGTACTTTTTTACTTGTTGGAGCTTTTTTCTTCTGGTGCAACACAAAGACACCTTCAGAGCTAAAAACCCTATGGAAGAGCCCTAAGATGACATTAAAAATGTATTTTAAAATATATTCCCTATTTAGCCCCTCTAATTGGCTAATCTTCTGTTTATAAATTGTTTTTTCTCTTATTTCTATTAATTCCCTTCACGCTGGTGCTTCTTGATGTTTGGTGATTCCACTTAGTGATGAAGGTCAGCTCTTACTATGAACTTAACAAATACTATGTATTTTCTCAAAATCTCTTAGTCTCACCTACCTGCCAAAGTTTCTGTTTCTGAGTGCTAAATGAGAAAAGACTAACAGGAAGAACAATTTTCTACAGGACAGCTGGAGTGATATTGTTGTGGCTATCGGTAAAGTCATAGCCACAGTAGGCTTGGTTATCTATGCTCTCAGTGCAACAGCTTAATATGCCAACATTATAAAATATCCTGCCCTACAAAGGGAAAAAACAATTATCCTGAAGTAACTGTACTTTGCACTCTTTGTAGGATCCTAGGACGGTGTTGTAAAGTCCTTATTACTGAACCAGTGACAGGTCACTTGTGCACAATTCCACGGTTTGTGGAATGATTCATATCCAGCTGTGTCTTAGTCAGGCTGTCTGCAGTTGGGCTGTTGCATACCACATTAATGTCAGCATGGATCAGTCGCAGCTCCTCCACGTGGGCCATCTTCTCTTGCAGCAGCAGGTCCATTTCCTGTTTATATTCTTTCAGGTGCCTCTCCTCAGACTCCAGGGCTTCAAATTCTGCTTTCAGTCGTGCCTTTATTTTTTCCATCTGCAAAGTCTTATTCCTGAATCCCAGTGATAATTAAAAAGATAGAGAGACAACAGTAAGTCACTGAAACATATTTTTGTGAAGTGTCATTTTATATGGGATTAGATAGATGAAAGAAGTCAATAGCAGCAATAGACCAGAATGAGACTAAATGTGTCTGAGAGAAGGTGAAGTACAAGGAGAATACTGAATTCTAATCCCAGCTCTTTCGCTGAGCTTTCCAGTGGTAGGAGAATTCTTGTACTGAATTATGAAATTAATAGAATGTTGTCAGGTTTTAACAGAGCATGGCAGAAAGCAGTCAGTCACTTGGACAATTAATTATGGCTACGTATTCCAAGTGTCATGGCTGGTAATATGACCTGGTTTCTTCCCTCTCTCACTTCAGGAGTTTATAAAGCTACAAGAGATAAAAACAGTATCATAAATAACTTCTACAATATGTATTCAGAAGCAGGCGGTCTGGGCAGGGATAATATGAATGAAGGAAATTTAAAACAGAAAAATTTAAAAAGTCCTGTTTCCTCTCTTGTATTTATGACATGTCTGCATCTCTCATCAGTAAATTCACTCTCATTTTATTTTATTTCCTCTCAGTCAGAACACTGAGTCTTTAGGTATTTACTTAATTTTATGACTGGGTTATTTCTGTGGAAGTATTTAATGCACATAAATAAGCATGTGCATATATGTTTGGACTGTGGGCATACAATTGTTTACTGAAAGCAGTATTCCCTTGACTACAAATTATATGTATTTATCTATAGATACAGATAGGGATATAGATATCAGATTCCAGATTTAAAATCAGATTCCCACATCCCTTCAAAACCCAGCTGCCTTTAATATATGATAGAGATCAACTACACAAATGGGCAAGTTCTTTGATTTTGATCATGAAGATTTCTTTCCCCTCTGTCTGTAGAATACATGGAATGCAGATTAAAATAAAGTCTGCTAAATCTATCAAAGGTGAATCTGTAAACATAAGAAATTATCACATTTATTTTGAAGGAAATTCTTCATAGAATGTAAGCTCCTTTAATAAGATTTGAGAATCAATAAGTAGGTTTAATTGATCAGATTTTGTTAAAGGTGACTCAAAATAGACATCAATGTTGCAAGTAGGACTGTCTTCTTGACAGTGTTTTTTTAATTTAAAATATATTCAAGCAACTTTTTTGATACTTTATTATACACTAAAGCTAGTAACATCAGTTTTGCACTACCTTATACCACAAAATAATAGCAAAAATCTGTTAAGTGCAGTTTATATATGACCTTAGAATATGTGATCAGAAAACCGAATGCACTGTAAATTTCCAAATCCCGCTCTCACTGAAAAAAAAAAATTTAATTAAGTGTTACAGTAATTGGACCACAAACTGTAGTAGGCCACACTTAGACCTGTATTTTAAAACAGAGCCTGTCTACCAGTTGAGTAGAAGATCATTGTTCTTACATTGTCACATCTCTTTCTACAAATGGTTTGGGGACATTAGAAAGAGAAATATTTTTGCTTGATCTTTGTTCACCTTTGTGGCATTGTGTGAAGAAGGCTGAGGCCCATACTCTGCTGCCTAATTCACTTCTTCCATGAATAAAGTGTGCTTCTTAGAGATGCTGTAACCAGCCAGAAATCCCTGTGGTCACCTGCACGCACTGCTGATGGTAACACTTTCGTTGCCAGCCCTCTCTCCTCTCTCTCTGATAGCCGTTCTCTGGCTGTCATGTCCCAAAACACTTCTCATCGCTCTGGGGTTACCCAGTGGGCATGCCTTCCACCTCTCAGCTACATTCAAAATCACTGTCCTCTCTAATGTATTTTGGCTTTTGGATGCACCACTTCCTACTAAATAGACAGCTCAGGCCCAACCCTGAAAATCGGTCCCCTAAGCCAAGGACTGGAAATGTCCTACCTAAAGTTATGAAAAATGTCCCCGATGCGGGCACGTGCTGTACCGTGCCCGGCTTTTTATGAGCCCCCTCTTCCAAAGCATCCTGCAACTCACCCTATGAAGGACGCTACATACAAATTTCTGGTGTTTTGCATTGCATGAACCGCAGCCCGATGCAGCTCCGGCCTTGTGGCAGGAGGGAACGGCAGAAAAAGCCTCAGTCCGGTGTGTCTCCATCCCCAGGCGCCCCGGGCGGCGGCCAGAAGCATCAGGTAGGGAGATCTCCGCGGGGTGCTCTCGGTCGCCTCCCCGCCTTCGGCCGAAAGGGAAAGCAGGGCAGAGAAGCCGCTAAGGCTCAGCTGCTCCTCTCTCGTCACCCGCACGGATCCACCTCTCCTCGGCTGGCCCTAACGCCGCTCCGGTGGGTCCTAATACCGCCCTCCGCGGAGGATGGATGGATGGATGGATGGATGGATGGATGGATGGATGGATGGATGGATGGATGGATGGAGGGAGGGAGGGAGGGAGGGAGGGAGGGATGGAGGGATGGATGGCTGTCCTGCACCCCGGTGGGGCTCCGCTGGTGCCTGCAGCGCTGCCCAGCCCTGTCCTGCCCGAGGGCACGTCCGCCTTCGGCTTTTGGTGTCAGACTCTGCTTTCCTTCCCATCCCTCTTTTTTCCTAGCCCGACAAGGCTCCTGCCCGGGAGTGAGTGGGGCAAAATAACAGATTCAAGATACAACGCCTCATGAATATGAAATACTAATTCAAAGGACTTAAAAACAAACAAACAAACACACACAAACAAACAAACCAACCCCTACGACACCCGCGGCCCGACACCACTCCCCCCAGCTGCGCTGGGGCTGCTCAGTCCTTCCCACCCGCGCACTCCGCCTTCTCGTGTTATCACTCGGGGCTAGTACTCTGGAAATGCACGACCATTGCCGCCCTTCACGACGCATTCCAGCGGCGATTCCCAGCAGCAGATGCTCCCTCCCTGCTTAGAAAAATGTATTTTCTGCTCTCATCGTAAACCCAACGGTAGTTTTCTTTCCCTCAGTAGCACAATAGCTACTTTCAGATCGATGCAACTTCTCCGCTCCCCCGAGGAAAAAGCTGCTTCATGTAACCGATGGGGCACAAAGCAAACATACCTGATCTCCTTGATGCTCTCGAGTTTACACATTATTTCTTGCTCATCTGCCATGCTTTTTACTCCTGATTTACACCTCCCGTGAAACGTGCAAAATGCCAGAGGAACAAAAAACAACTAAAACCAAACCAAAACAAAAAAACATACAATAGACACAATGTAGTCACCCCCTCCTCGCGTATGGGCTCTGAGCCTGTGCGGTAGACTCTAGTGGGAGCTATGGGACTTAGAGTCCAGGTTCCTATTGCTGCCCAGGCAGAGAGGCTGCAGAAAGACTACAACACCCACAAGGCAGAGCAAAGCTTGCCTGCCCTTCTTCCTGCAACTACATTTTAAATCAATGTGTCACACCTCATTATGTCAAAGGTTGTTAGGAGTGCAAAAAGAGCAGAAGGCTTTCTTCTGAGATCTGTGCAAGGTTTAGCATTTCGTAGAAATATGCCCTAAAAAACTGTTGATGGGTTCATGATTTTTATTAAAAGTTTTGACAAAAAGGCATGCTGTAGTCATTACTACTACAATGCTGTTTTCTCCTGGATGCTCTGAGTTTTCTACTCAATGCTCTCATTGCTCACCAAATCCAATTTTTGCAATTTTCTAGAACAGATAATGAATAAGCAGCAGTTGTGAATAGAAGATGTTTTAGTTATTTTCTCCATTATTTAAGGACTTTTCCCTATATTGTTGTGTTCTTCAAATAAAGAAAAAGGTAGATGAAAGAAAACAGTGACAGCACCAGCACCCTCTTCATCATGCTACAGCTTTTATAAAGAAATTAGAACATAAAAGGTCTGATCCTCATGTAATTTGAGTCAATTGCAAACTCTCACTGCCTTAAAAATTGAAGATTGTAGGATTCAGCCCTAAGTGAGCTGTGCGCTCAGAGGGGGCAGGCTTCTTCAATGCATGATTTAAATAGATGAACTAATTGGTTTGAGGGGGTAGAAGACAAGTTAGCTACAGTCAGCCAGTGAATCTTGTTGCTAAGACAGTGAGGGAGTGAGAGCAGGCAGGGTGAGGATAAGATGGAGAGAAGGAAAATGCCCTGGAACAGGAGTGATGAGAATCCCAGCCTACTTTTGCACTGTTTATGCAATTTTTTAATTTCTGGTTTTACAGGCTAAGTGAACAGGTGGAGGGCAGAAAATGAAAATTGTTACTTTACTCTGCTTTGAATGACATTAAGAAAACCACATTGCAAAGTGTTATGATTAGTTGGAAGTTCTTAGGAAGTAAACCTACCTGCAAGCATTAGCAATTATTTTTCTCTCCATGTTTAAAAAAAAAGGAGAGAAAATATTACATCTCTACATTTCAAAGCACTTCAAAGTGGTCACAAAGTTTGATACCTGCAGTCCCAGCACATACAAATTGGTAGCACTCAACTTCATGGCTTTGGTCAAGTGTATTAATGTCTGTGTTTCAATTTTTCTCCTAGACAATGTGGGTCTGACAGTTCTTTATATGATCTGAAATCACCGCACTGATATGTATTTTCTATTTTGGTGCTATTTACAAACTGTCCTATGTGAGATGCAAATAATGATCAGTTTTTCCCAGCATGCAGATTAGATTTTTCAAAGAAAGCTAAGGAACTTAAGCACTAAACTGACACTGAAAAAATATTTCAGCTGATCCTGAAAAACTCAACCTTGTTCCTATTTGATTTAAAAAAAACCAAAAACTAACAGGAAGATAGATTTCAAAACAAGTTGCAGTATTATGCAGAATGAAACCAACAAAATACTCCCCTACTTCATTGAGCACAGGATTGAAATTTTGTGTAGAAACCCTCAGCTGCTTCCATTTAACCATCTAACATCAATCCACACACATTACCATTATGACAACAAATCTAGTTCAGAACAATTCCAACTTGAAGAATGTTTTTTTTTTCTCCCTGGATAATCATCCCAGCTACAGCAATTAATTCTACAAGTCCGGATGTAGTGATGCAATGTAGGGCCCTTATAACTGAACTATTAAATATTAATATTCTAACTGCATTTTTTTTTAAGTGCACCATGTTTTATGAAATACAGTTTTAAAAGAAATATTAGAGATTAAAGACTAGTGGAGAAGAGCCTCCAGTAAAACACACAACAGAATTGAACTTGGGTTAATACACTGCTGGATTAGGTACCACCATAAGCAGAATGCGTAGCAACGTTGTAAAACCTAAATATCAGAAAATGGATGAGTCAAAGTGGTGCATCCCAAGTCATGAAATTTGCATTAAATGACTGAGTTTCTTAAATGGAAATATATTCTTTCTGTATCCCATTGGGGTTTTGAGCTTTCAAAATATATTCTTCATGTTTGCCAGATTTTCTCCTATGCCTGAGTCACTCCAATTGCACTGGTATTTAATATTTTAAGGGAAAGCTGGTATTGGTTTCAGAATGCTTTGGGAAGCTGAATGTAGTCATCAGCAACACTGAAACTGATAGGAAGCAACTACATGCTAGCCCTGAGATCTTCAAAGCATCTAGTCTTTAAATATCGATGTTTTAAACAAAGCCTAAAGTATTTGCAAATCTTTGTTAATCCTGTGCCAGTGCATCCTACCTAGCTAAAGGTTTTAGTACCTGTATATGTTAATCTTGGCCCATCCCAAAGGTATGCCTAAATATACCTGCATTTGGTCATGTCCTTTATTTCATCCTCCAACCCTATGACCTGCAAAACTGGGAAAACACAATATTTTTATAAACCGCCTGGCACCCATCTGTCCTCCCTAGGCCTCCTCCTCCTGTTTCCGCAAGGGGATCGGATGTCCCTAGGGGAAAAGGCCAAGGGAAATTGTCTCCCTTTTCCCATTCTCTCCCGGAGCCCGACCCCGCAGCCACCTCGCGGCTCGCTCCCACCACTCGGTGCTGCCCGGCCGCCACCGCTGCTGCCCGCGCCGCCTTCCCCGTGCCC